>NMRA01000169.1:167964-213678 GCA_002633005.1 Phoronis australis
ACTTAGATCTCGGATGTACCATCTTCCACACAAACATTCTTGTTTCAGATAAAACGAAGTAAAACTTGTCTCAACTCAAACTGTAAAACGGATGTTCAACCCCAACTCTATTAACACTAAAATCAAAACCTCAGACACTTGTTTTAGTGGAAGGTCAAGTAACTTAATGGTCATTACATAACAGTATGCCAATGTAGGTCACATATGGCACTCTGTAGCAGGGCACTCATAATAACAGTGACATCTTTTGGGAGACACTGTACAGAGTTATATATAGGATGTTGTGATGAAACCAAGTTGTTGAGAGAATACACGTGTAGGCACTGTACATACCAAATAACAGTTTCTGATAGGTCTGAAATTGTGGGGCATTATATATACCCCACAATTTTTTGCAACCCCACAGTAAAGGTCTCATATATAAAAATGCCCCGGATCTGTATAGTTCTCTTAGTATATATATATATATATATATATATATATATAACCTTTTATCTCGGCAGATTGTCACCCACCTTTACAGTTCAACATATTATATAACTTTTGTAATTACCGATATCTGTAGTAGTTTAGTTTGTCATAATATATATGACCTTTTATCTCATCTACAAGTGTTGTTTCACTGTAAACTAAGCTTCGGTATCGCTTCGCAGAGCGCATGTAAATGATGGTACGGCCGTGAAATAACTGTGTTATCACACCGTGAAATACGTTAAATCTTGTTTTCCGTATATTTCCTAGAGAAGATAACCGCTATCATCTCTAGACAAATAACCGTGGCGAAGTCGTAAGAATTACGGTATTTGGCGGGCTAAATCCATAATAATTACGATTGTTGATTTAAGTCATCTCCTTATGTAGTACGACTCACGTCTCACAATTCTGTACTGAAGTTAGTGTCACCAATACTTGAAAAACACCTTACACATGACAACTGGACCAAATATAGAGCACAGATGATAAACAAATCTGTCAAACACCAACTAAATTTTTAATTTCATCAAAACTTTATGAAAATCAAGGCGAAAACAGTGGCGGATCTAGGATATCATAAAAGGGGCAAACTTTTGTCCGATAGACGATCACGCGTAGAGGCTCGTAGGGGAAATTTTGTTTTTGCCTCTGAAACCAAGCATTTTCTTTGATTTCTGGAGTATTGTCAACATTTTCCTTTGGCTGGTCGATGTTTGCGATTAGCGAGCCTAAATCCCACGACCCAGAACGCATTCTGGAATCCGACGTCACTGCACGGCAAGTTTTGTACTCGACAAGTTGGCCGGTCTAAACAAAACCTTGATTATAGACTTTCACCAGCTTTATCTATCTTCTTTGTCCGATGGCGAACAGATACGCAAAGAGGCTCATGATTTATGTGGTCATGCCACATACTCAAACGACTCATTCACATATTAAAACACTGTGAGTATTAACATCACCTCCTGAAAGCAGGCATTTTAATTAAACAAATTATTATTATTTTAAAGCATTTAAGCAGTTTAATCGCGGAATCGCCGCTTATGATTTAAACACGGAAAATCTTATATTAGATGGACTCAAACTCACGACCTCTTGATAAGAGACAGAAAGCGTGCACTCGTCAACTGCGCCACCACGCTTCCACATAAGTCACTATGCTAACATGGTAAGAGACATACTTGTTCATGATCCACAGCTTTCGCGCACGAATCTGCTCATTTCTGTAATGTCAGTTGCAAAACTTGTTGTGTTTAAATAGTCTTAGATACCCAAACGACCAAATCCATTTTTCATGTTGGCATTACCCACGCGCTTGCTTTGCAAATCATCTTAATTTTAATGTTTGAAAAAGAAAGTATTACTAGTTTCTGAGTAATTCACAGAGGCTTCGATTACAGTTTACATCTTACCAGCAACTTCTGTTTCTTCATCGTCACTCAGCTTCGGTTTTCTTTAAAAAATGAAGTAATTTTCTTCATTGAACAGTGGAGCAGACGACGGAATAGGAGTGGTAGTGCGCAGCGCCCCTGCCGGTCGCATATCGACCGGGAGCGGCATTACTTAGACACTTAGCCAGCCGTAGATGTCAATCAGACACTAAACCCCCCCCCGCACTCCCCCCACACACAAACTAAAACTTCACACATTGTCAAATCTTGTTTCGGCCGTGTAATGTTGATAAGCTGGGTTAATTGATAAACTCAGTTTTTTCCTCGCGCTTTTGCTGTGACGACAAAAGTGGGTTAGGAGTGTAGTACACTGATGTGGGTTCTTATATCTCGGTGCATGATATGCAAACCGATTTAATACGAGGGCTAAGCCCGAGTTTAAATCGTCTTTCATGTCACGTTTCTCGATATAATAACCCACAGCTCATCACGTACGTTATATCACTTGGATATCATTGTTACAGTTAAAGCATATCTTTTATTCTTAAGGCTTGAAATATGCAATTTAAATTGGATAAGCATGCCAAAACAAGCTTTCATTCAAATCACTCAAGTTACAAAAAATCAACATACTGAACTTGATCTTAATATTTGCATACAACGTCGACACGATACTTTCACACATACGAAAGAAGCCAATACTTAACCGCTTGGAAAGTGACGATGTTTATTTGGTAGTTCTAATACATAAAGGTTATTGTTTTTTGTATTGGCAGTAGAAAACAGTGATTAACTCGGCCGGAATACAGGTATTTCTATGGGACGGCCACTTGCTTTATCATTCACGACACCTAGTAGTGAATATCGAATTCCCCTTTGTCGTGCTTTTATTGACAACAACACAGTCACGTGAGCAACAACGGAGTAAATAGAAAGTTCAGATCCCGGGGTAAGTTTTCTCCCGACACGAGTAACCCGACTTTTGCTCACGGTAGTGAACAATTAGCCTTGGTTGACGTCAGCACTTCGGATTTTGAATCCTATCCCTCATCGGCAGACAGTTGATATGTGGCTCAGGTGTCCAGTTGGGTTATGGCTGCTCACTGTTAAATTAAAGCTTTCACAGACTTGATTAAGTTGCTTTGGTATTCGTCTTAAGGAAATCCATTCAGCGACTTCGAATGAAAAAATTATTCATCTATGAGAGGAGCTACATTAATTTGAAGGATGAATGTCACGGATTCAGCACAATATCTTTTGTTAGTAAACTGCTTTGTAGTGAAACTTGACATCCCATACTTTGTGTAATTAAATGAGGCACAACACTATGATCCAGACAGGAATTGGGTAACTCAACATACCACGCGTAGTATATTTAACGAAATTTACTTACGTGTAGCATGGTCTAAGTCATTAGGAGGATAAAGAAACAATTTGTGGTGAATCAATTGTTGATAAAAATTTTTCTTCTCCCAAATTGTGCCAATTTCCATGAATCGCACTCCTTCAGTTCGTATGCATCTTCCGTGAATTATTTGTGAGGCATTACTCGAACGCTGGCAACCATATACACCCTTCCGTCTCGATATCGGAGCCTCTTGTTCCGGGGTCTGAAAATTTTCGTCATGAACCAAGATATTCTTCTTTCGATCGTTAGCCCAGCCGAAAGTCTGTGAAGTTCTGTCACTACATCACGATAGTCGGCGATTTGTGTGACGCTACTGGACATGACAGCGATTAGAAAATTCAAAAGCAAGATGGCGACTACGCCAACATAAACCACGTGTAGAAGACTTGCAATTGCGCCTTCTGGTGTAGACAATTCAATTCCGTTTCCAATGACTTGTATCATATTCAACATCATTGCGAAGGTTGAATAAAGGCTTGAGTCGACATTGTTAAAATTTGAATCCAGACACTGACTGCCAAACAAGGCAAAAAATGTCATAAAGAAAGAAATGAATATGAGACCGTAGATGACGAGGAAGTCTGCTATATTTGACATCATTTCTTGGAAAACTATGACGAAATATCCAATTCTAGGCATGAGCCTCAGGAAGTATAGCAGCGACCAGATGTTGGTTGTACATCCAAGAGCAATACAGAGGTAAATAATGAAAGTCTGGTGAGGTAAGCGGTCTGTACGCGATGGCGGTCGAAGCATCTCCAAAACAATGGCAGAGCATACGGTATGGATGACGTCACAAACATAGAAAAAAGAAAGTCTGATTACTTTGAGTTGTTTTGCTTCGCTGCTTAAAATTGGTTCTGTCAACTTCCGGTCTCTGACAAAAACAACCAAGTCTGCCACATGCGATGCTATTGTTAAAATTAAACGCAAATACAAAAACGAAGAGACAACCTTAATGGAAGTGTCTTTGTTTGTTCTAAAGATGGGTTTTTCGAAGCAAAAAGATTCGAAAGTGGAAATATTTGTGCTATTATCAAATAGCAGTTGCCGACGTTTGCTGATATTGTCGTAGAAAAGTTTCAAAAGCATATCTTGAAAGAACAACGTGAACACGACGCTATGTGTCAGGCGGTAAATACACCAAAACAGCAAGGGAAAGAAATAATATCGTTGCAATATGTTAGCAAACCTCATCAAGGGAGATCTTAAAAAATTTTGGGTGTCTGTTTTTGAAATTTGTTCGAATGTTACATTCATTACAAGAGCCAATGGTGATCTGTTTAACCGTTGTCCCTCATGTGTGTAATCGGTGATATCGAACCATGCTATCTCATGCGTTCCCATGTTAGTGCGCGTAAATTTGTATACACCCTCAGTGTTCAATATTCGCCTTGAAATTGGAAAAGCAGATATCCGCATTGCGAGCTCAAATGGTCGGTAGCCATTTATATCTTCCGCCATCAACAAATTCTGTATTTTTTCGTAGCCGCCATCTTGTTTTCTCAAGTATTCCACGATGACGTCATACACTTCACCAACTTCCGGATATTCGGTACTCGATACTACCAAACAGTGCACCACATTCCAACCCATGAAACTGGATTTCAAAACGTCTGCCCCGCTCTCCAATAATTTAATAGTCAGCTCATCGTGGCCGCAGATTGCTGCCAGTTGAAATGTGTACAGGCCAGCAATTCCCAAAAAGGTTTCATTTTGTTTTTGCTGAAATTTCGCAAATCTCTGAAGCTGACCTTTATAAATCCAACCATTCATGGATTCGTACATGTCCTCGACATCTTTGAAGTAAAAGTGACCGCGAATCAGTTTTTCTCTTTCTTCAGGTAGAGCCTGTTCGAGAGTTTTCTCGGCATTTTCCACGTTCCCTTGCGCAAGCGCTGCTGCCCAATAACCGTATTTCTCAAAAGAGAGACATTTATTTCCGTTCAATTGTTCATTGATCACCGAATCATGCGCATTCCCCGTTGGCAATGTCATAGATGTTTCCCTTCCTGCACCGTAGTTCCGTAAGTCAGGACTCGATTTCGCACTTTCTCTTACATTTAGTGAGAAACACTCCACACAATTCTGTTCTTCTTCTTCAACTGGCGAAAATGAGCTGACATTCATGGTAACGATCTGTTTTGTGAGAGGCAAGCCAAGAACTGTAGATTTTGCAATTGTGAGAAGAGCGACGTTTCTCAGGCGAAACTTTCAGCGGTTGTGATACAAAATATCACTATCGCCGTGAATCTCGAGAAAAATGTCAATGCATTAATTATTCAAGCTGCTCAATGCGTTTTAGGTGTTAACTAATGGAAAAACAAATAGATGCACCATTAGGGATTTAATGCAAAAAGTATGAGCGATTGACAAACACTGCTTTTATCGAAGCATGGTTCGAGTTTTATGCCACTAGAATATGACGCTTGTACTCAGTGTTCTCAGGGGATTTTCGTAAAAAGACCAAGCTCGTTCGATACCATGGTGGTAAATTTTCGTGTGACGTTATATTGTACATTACCACACGCACAAATCATATGTTTGTGTAGCGACTTTACCGCCAAATCCTACCCTTGTCTTTTCTAACAGAGATTTAAGGTATTAGAAATTGTTTTTTTGATCGTTAATTTAGGGCAACTAATATATCGAAGATTTAATTTCTTACCTTCACTGTGGCTGCTCGCCACTGACTTTATAACACTATGTACGTGAACGATATACTGGCTAAAAATTATCTTTTGCAAAAAAAATAAGAAAAACTTGATCGCTATTGAGTGACTGATACTCAGAAAATCTCTGGTATCTAGGAAACACATTTCTAAAGCATTCTATCATTCTTACCTTAAATACTCAAACAATATTAAACATTTTCTCTATGTTACGGTTTCACAGTTCCGACACTAAGTGAAGTTTATCTTGCAAGACCACATAAGTCTTCGAGAACAATTGCAATGGATTACAAAGCATGGGATGTCATTGGCTAATTTGGTTTCTACAATACTTTTAAGCATCACTCTGAACCGTAAACACATTAACTTCAAGAATTTTTTTAACTATATTGAACGTTTGAGGCCTATCAATTTACAGTTTACATTCGTCTTCGACACTTCATGTTCGTTCATTAAAAATTTACTCATCTATTAAAAATTTACACCTATGATCTTAGTTGTTTACCACAACCCAGCTATTTTAGAGGCAGAAAGTGAATTTAAAACATTTATTTAGAACCACAACACAAACACATACACACAAAATGACAGCACGGGTGGTTGCACGTGGCTCCCCCTGAAAGGAGTAAAACCTCTAAAAATCAGAGGTCACTAAGGTGACTTAGTACAGTCCGGAAATCTAAGTTAAGTTGCGTTCTCACCATCAATGTAACACTTGCAGTCGCACAAGATTGCATTGAAACACAATTATAACGATGATTACGAAAATGACGACAACGACGACGAAAACAATAACCATCTTTTGTACAATACGGTCTATGTCTATTAGTATTTTACAACTAAATCATTTGGTCTTGAATGACAATTACAAGCCTGTTTGTGATACAGAGTGGATGGAACCATTGAGTGCACAACCGAACATTGAGATTCTTGAATAAATTGCGACTTGTAGACTTTTACTCTTGCGCAATGCCACCTAAACTTGAAAAACAAAGAATCATCGCTGGCCGTCATGCATGTTGAGCCGAGACTATATAGGCCTACACTATGTGCATGTCTTATGAATTATCCCGAGGGAGAACATGGTTGTAAGACAAATGTAAAAAGGTTGTCTAAATATCAGTTATTGTTTGATTCAGATGGTTGTAATTTGAAATGTGAAAGGTACATTGTATTCCTTTTACGACCTAAACTTTAGAATTCAGAAATTAACTCTCACAAAACTATCTCAAAATCTCCCATAAAATAGTGGCAGCTGATTACTACCAACAATAAAAACTGAAGCGCCACCTGCCTTTGACATGAAACTGCAATTTTGGACGTGGTGGCCAACCCCGTCAAAAGTCTTATTTCTTTTTGACACTTCTTTCACTTCGTGACGTCATGAAAGATGTGTTTGAAGAACGAAACCACGGTGTTGAAAGGTTTTAGGCATCGCAATCGTGTATTTGGGTAACCAGCATAACAATTCCCAAAGTGATTACAAAATATACCCCTTTAAGACACATTGATGTCCATTATTTCCACTTCTATTGAATATAGCCATATTTTCATCAATCGAACGACACCACATAGATAAGCAGAGTTCTAAACCACAATCACGTGATTACACTGGAACAGATATTCACGAGCTAGAACGGGCACAATAAAGTGCTGTTTACAATAGTTCATATACTTTTATTATTGATCATACACGCATTAGATTTTTTACTTTCCTCAGCTTCTTCAAACAAATATTAGCAAAAACCAGACTATTGGTTTTTCATTGGTTTAGATACAAATTTGTTTCGACACAGACTGGAGCTAGAAATGAGGATTCCTTGACCTCAATTGCTGGTGGAGAGGTAACTTCACATCTGTTGCACCTGGTTGACTACGGGCATGCATCAAATTCTCCGCGGTACGCTGCACACCATGTAAACTCTCCCGTGTAGATAGCAAAGCCGAGGACTCCTGATTCTGTGTATTTTTTTTAGCAGCCACGATAGTCGTCTCTCAATCGCAAGGACGGTAGATAATCTGTGCAGGTGAATCACAAGTCTGCGACATTCGCTTACTTGGGTGACGCCGTTTGACATAATGGCAATCAGGAAGTTCAGAAGCAAGATAGCGACCACCCCAACATAAACCACGTGAAGAAGACTGGCAACTGCGCCTTCTGGTGTTGACAATTCTATCCCATTTCCAATAACTTCTACCATGTTTAACATCATAGTAAAAGTTGAGTACAGGCTTGAATCAAGATCATCAAAATTTCCCAGACATTTGCTTCCAAACAAACTATAAAATGTTATAGAAAAGGATAGGAATATTAAGCCGTAAATGACGAGGAAATGAGCGAGATTCGTCATCATTTCCTGAAATACGATGACAAAATACCCTACTCTCGGAGCAAGTCTAACGAAATACAACAATGACCAGATGTTTGTAATGCAAGCAAGTGCAACACACAAGAATATAAAAAAACGTGCATCTGAATTATAGCGTGAAGGTGGACGGAGCATTTCTAACACGATAACCGAGCAAATGGTATGAAGTGCATCACAAATATAGAAGAAGTATAAACTGATCACTTTTGTTTCTCTAGTTTCAGAATCTAATACGGGTTGGGACACCTTACGGTCTTTAAAGTATGAATAGAAATCAGCAGTGTGCGCCAAAATAGTGAAAAACAAACGCACATATAAATATGTACTTACTAAACCAAATGTCGCGTTTAGGTCAGTGTGAAGAATTGTTTTCTGAAAACAAGTCGTAAGATTTGTTTCAGAACTTGAGCCATTTCCAAAGCTACTTCGTAAATGTTCAAAAAACAGTTTCATAACCATATCTTGGAACAAAAGTATAAAAGAAAGCGCATGCGTAAAGCGGTAAGCACACCAAATTACCCCCAGAAAGAAGTAATATCTCTGGGATATCCTCGCGAATTGCATAAGAGGAGATAGCAAAAAATCATTACTATTTATCGTCGACACCCGTTCAAACGTTGTGTACATGAGAAGTGCCAAGGGTGATCGACTGAGCCTCTCTCCCCCTATAACGTAGTCCGTGATGTCGAACCATGCTTTTTCATGGGTTCCCATATTCATACGTGTAAATTTGTACACTCCCTCGGTGTTTACTATTTTTTTCGCCATTCCAAAAGACGATATTCTCATTGATAGCTCTAGAGGTCTGTAACCATTGATATCTTCCGTCATCAGCAATTTCCTCAATACGTCAATGCCGCCATCTTGCTTTTGCAAGTAGTCTACTATAACGTCATAAACTGCACCTACATCCCTATATTCGCCATTGGTCACCGCAAGGCAGTGCACTATGTTCCATCCCATGAAACCAGTTGCTAACACGTCTGCCCCTTCATCTAGTAAAGCTTTAGCTACTTCCCCATGTCCACTCATTGCGGCTAAGTGGATCACATGCAAGCTGTCAATACCGGAAGCATCGCCATTTTGTTCCTGTTGAAGTTTTACATATTTCCGCAGTTGATTCATGCAAAGCCACATGCTGATGCAATCGTAAACGTCTTCGGCTTCGGAAAACTGAAACTGTCCTCTCACCAGTTTATCCCTTTCATCTGTTTCATCAAGAATCGTTTGAATCTCCTCAATGTTACCTTTTGTAAGTGCCGAAGCCCAATATCCGTATGTTACAAAAGGAAGAACCACCTTCTTGTCCTTCTCAACAGGCCCCGCATTACACTCCGGAGCAACTGACATTTCGTTAGCGCCCTATGAAAACTTGATTAGACGTAGGAAGCACAATAATTGGTCGTTTTGAAGGCTAACATTGAATTACTTGATCGTTAATTATCTCACGCTGGACTCAAATTTCACACTAAGATGGACACATGGGTGGCCTGTCACGTCAAACAGGTTCCTTGATAAATGGCAAAAACTGATTGACCGCTGCTTAGTTGATGGGCGTGGGTATGTTTGGGGCTTCCTTTGTTCAAGATCTTATCAATCAATATTCTGATAACACCAAGAGTGGACATGCCAATTAAGACAAATGTATCTAATATTTGAGATGACTGTTTAAACTACTCAACCTTTTGTCAGTTAGGCTAGTTGTTTCTCCCACAAAACTAAAAATTTGATGATATAGATCAGGGCAAAAACGTAAAACGGCCTTAATCGATCTCTATTTATTTAGCAAACTGCACAAATATATCAAGAACTTTTCACGTTTGCTATTATTTTGAAATGTCCACAAAATGCGCAAAACCATTTGCGCTGTGTTTGTATTGGGAGCGTATTCGATTGATTATTGTGATGTGGGTGTAGTACTCAATAGAATTTACATGAAACATTTTCCATAAAAGAGCTTAAGAGCCTTGCGCATTAAGGTAGACTAAAATTCTTTCTCGACCACAATGATTTTAAACCCACTGCGAAAGTTAATTTAGATCGGTAAAAACTTAGCACGGTAATACAGACGGGACTAACGAGCGGTTCGACCGGTGCGTACTCAAAAAACAAGACAAAGAGGACCATCTATTGTTCATTTTTTCATATTCATAATTTAGTCTGTTTTCCATTAGAATATACTGAAACACCTCCTTTTTGAACATGTTGATTGGGAGAGAAGCATTTCTGAGCATTTGGTGTTAGATGTGATACCTTCCTAGACAGATAAGTAAATTTTGATTGTATCTCAGTTGTGTAATTTGCTAAAGAAAACGTCTCTTGACGACAGATTAAGTAAAGATTATGCTTTAGCAATTTGCCAATAACAAATTGGAAATGACTGATTGCAGACCAGAAATTATTGGTCACAATACAATTCCAGTAGAGATGGGTCATATTTTCTGACTCTTTCTTACAAAATGAATAGAGATCTGATTGACAAGAATCATCAACACAGAAAGAGGGCGTGGTTACATGTATCCCTAACTAAAGTAAACATTATTTGAAAACTGCAGATCTTACTCAATGTGACATATAAATTGGCGTCTTCGGCTGTGGCTGAACGTTTAAAATCGGTTTTGGGAACACTAATCAGTAAAGACCAGACAGGTTATGTTTATGGAAGAAATATGAACGCAAATATCCGCGTGCTATATCATTTAATGTTTTATGTCCAGTCAGCTAACAAACCAGGATTGCTCTTTGAGAAACCATTGATTCACTGTCGTGGAATCTTATACAAAAACCCTTTATCTTCTAATTCCTTTATTTTGATTGGTCGATCAGAAGCTGGGTAAAAGTCTTTACAGCAATATTAAGTCGTGTGTTGTCGTAAATGGCCACCCATCTTCCTGGTTCAATAGTAGGCGTGACTGCAGACAAGGCGGCCCCTGTCTCCCTAGTGAACTTTTGTATTGTGCGCGGAGATTTTGGCATCAAGAATAATTAGCAATATTGCAGGTGTAGTTGCAAGAAATAAGGAATATTGAATTTCGCAATATGCGGACGGCACCAATTGCTTTGGATGAGTCGAATTTATCTCTGAATGCACGTTTAATGTATTACATTTGTTTGCCGGTGTATCCGGTCTCCAAGTGAATTTGTGCATAAAACAAAAGCCACGTGGTATGGAAGTAAAACCGGTGGTGCTGACGTGTTCCTGCATTTCTGGAATATTTGTTAAGTACTAGTCAACGAGAGCACCAGTCATCCAGCGGCAAGGTGGGGGTCAGCCGATTTTCACCAAATTTGACACGTAGTCCTATGGATCTATAAACAGTAGTAAAATATTTCTCAGAAACATTACGTTCTCCAAAAGTTATAGTCATTTTACGGCTTCGCAGCCATGGTTTTATGCTATAAAAACTGTTTATTTTTAACTGTGTAATTCTTCCTTGAATGAAAGCTATTGAACCATTATTCACTTGGCATTGTTTAGAGATGCTAACAGATTGCTATACAGATGTCTACACTCCCCCCGGTATCTCATTTTGAGGTTATAGTTAAATCCACAGCTATACCAAATCCGAGCTTTGCACACTGCTATGAGAATGAAACTTGCCCAAAATAATGACAAAACACGTTGCTTACTTACATCGCATAAAATACAAACAATGTCAGCCAGTATATAAGTTACATGTATGCATATTGATACCTCAAATGTACTAAAATGAGAAATTTTCAAGTATCTAGTATCGCTGCAAAAGCACGTATAAACACTCCGTCTATGTATTTTTTGATATTTTGCAATCGGGTTTGTTTCACTATATACCATCCAGGACTATAATACTCCCAGATACCAAACATGGCTTCATTTTAGTAAAAACTCGGTTTTGTCTTCCCCAGTACAAATACCCTCTGACACAGCACCACCTACACTGAAAAGTGGCCCACCTTTCGTAGCTCTGTGAAAAGGTGTACACCGCCTATTGACTCACAGGACCTTAAGTCAACGAGACAATCTGGGGGGCATCAGTGGACAACAGTTCTGTTATTTCAGGTACCTGTTGCAGTCTTACCCGCATAACACAACACTGTTGGTACATGGCATTCACAGTCATCAGCTGTTCCCTACATAATTCACCTTCTCGTTTTGTAATAATCTGAATACGTGTACTTCATCACATTTGAAACACTAGAAAAGCATGATTAGGAATAAGGCCCGGGTTGTAAACAATCAAAGTGCGTCAATGAAATTAAGTATGTACGAATGGCGAGCTCCTAAAATTATTCCTCAGTGTCAGCCACTGGATTTTGGTGCTTCATACCTGAGCCCATAGGAAGTGCTGATGTTGAACCTTGATTTTACGTCTTTAGCCAATTCATAAGCTCCTTCACATCACCTGCCCTCACTTTTAAGGTTCTCTAATGTCTCGCTACATTCCTTATGCATTTCCCAAGTGTTTCCAAAGTTGTGTCTCTAAGCAATTTGGAAAAAATGCCACATTTGATGCGGCTGACTGGGCCACCTAAATTTGCATACCTGCACATCAGATCAGACATAATTCAACTAACGTATTGTTGCATTTGTTTGGTATTCAATGAGTTGGATACACAAATCTAGTTTAATTTTATATTTTCATGGGAACTTTTTGAGGAAAAAAGCAACTATTTAAGACCACAATAAATTAGTAAATTTCTTTGAACACTTGTCGTATATTGTACCTCCAAAATGTAAAGAGTTGTGTCCACTCAATAAGTAGTGTTGTTACAATAATTCTTTCAAAACTCGTCTCTTCTCGAAATTCGCCAATTGAACCAGGACGGCTTCAATATGCACTATTTCATATCTTCGTAGTGCGGAAAAGGTTTCGATCATAACAGCTCCTTTTATTTTATCCTTTTTGATATTTCAAACAAACTCGAAGAAAACGTTTCAAGACTTTTATTTATTTGCCTGGGAGGCGATGGCAAAGCAAGAAACAGGTCAAGCAATTTTGGCAGCAAGAGAGATCTTCTTACTTTAATTCTGTCAAGAGGTGTTTGTGTTTGTGATCTCCTGGACCAGGTTAGTGTTTCTCTTACTACTTCCTTATTTTTTCATTGAAGTTCAATTTGATAATTTCGGACAGATCGCTAAAGGAAATCCCCAGAAAGATAAAGTTTGACATTGGCCAAGAAAGATTAACATTTGAACAGAAACGAGACTAACTACATTAATTAGTGCAGTATTTGACCTAAAGCCATTATCAAATCAATTCTCCACAACCCTGATAAAGATCCATAACTCCTATTCACTACAAAGGCATAAGTTTATTGTCATCAGATGTGTATCTGAGGTATACTCTAGTTAATTAATAATAGACTAATTTAATTCGCAGAAGAAAACAATTTGTTTCGCAAAGTAGATCCTACATTGACAATGTATTCACCTTATCCACAGTCATTAAAAACAGATTACGTGGTACATTTTTCCTCAATGACCTTGCATTTAAACATTTAAATTCAGGTGTTATGCTTGACAACTTGAATTAATCTCTATTTTGTTGTTTGCAGATGACATTGAAAATGAACACAATCTTCAAATTATGCTTTACCATGTTTCCGAGTGGTGCACAATGGGAATTTCGTGTTAATGAAGGATAAAATAAATATTGTACACTTTAGAAATAAGAATTCTCGTCTCTAACTGCAATTTCACTGTTGGAAATTCAAATAATTTTGTTTAAAAATCACAGTACAAATGCTAAAGTGTTTATTTTAACAAGTTTTTAGATTTTTAAGACACTGCTCAAATTTTTGGTGAGTCAGCAGGGCGTGCTCTCCGTGGTATAATTTCTAAATTTCATAACCTGAGAGATATTGGCTATAAAACTGTTAACCATCTCTATTTCGCCTGGAGCTAAAACTCTGACGTCACGGATAGCGTAACCAATCCAGAAGGTCTGAGCAGGAGACAAGATTGTATCGCTGATCTAAACTACTAGTTCGAACTCTAAAAAATCCTGGCTAATACTCTGCCCTGGCCCCTCCTAACTAAAATCCTGGATCCGCCCCCGCTTGCTACACTTCAGCGAGAGGCAAATTTTGATCAGTTCTTGAGGTGAACGCGGACAAATTTTTTGAATGGGGTCGTAAAAGCTGTAAGAGTGTGGGCGACCGAATGACTCGAGTTGTCCCCAGTCGCCAAAACTGTCATCCGTCACCACACTTGTCTCGGAGGTACATTACTTCGAGCTGGCTCGCCCCCAGGGTAACCCCGTACAGGACGAACGAACTTTGAAAGGGCCTAGCAGCTACGCAGAGTTGCCCGTTTTATACGGGACTCCCGGACTAGGCCGAAGCTTAGATAAACTGGCTTCGCGAGTGCATCGCTGCAATATTGCATTAGGAATACGGTTTTCAGAAAATAAAAATAGGGTTACCGCTTGATATTAGCAAAGCAAGATGAACTATATTTCAGAGAAAGGGTGGACTTTCGTGGCACGTACCTGTGAACTAATTGTTATTTCGTATGATTTCCAACTCAGGCCTGTTTCTGGCCATCGGAGGAAGTTTCTTGCGAGATCACTCAAACGAGAAAGCCGGTTATCAAACTAGCTTATACTCGCAAGGATCGACGGAACGATCGTCCCGGGTTAAGTATTTTAACGCGGCAGGCTGGCTTATCGAACGTATTGTTTCAACTGATTTTTGTAAGGCAGCTAGGGGGCAATGTGGCACAAGCTTTTCCATTCTGTCATTCTATTGCGAGCGATGCTAACCTTTCCATTTGGCTTTTGTCATTTCGCTATCAAAGCAATATAAAATGTCTCACTGACTAAACTATTGTCCTTTCATGGAAATGGTCTGGTTATGACCAAGAAAACTTGAATGGGAAAAAGGAACCTTTCAATGGTTTATTCTTTTTCCTGACAGCGTTGGTACAATTATGCAGATGCAAAAATATAAAAATAGATATTTCCTGTCACCAGAAACAATACAAGGAATATCATAATCTACAGCTGCACATACAGACACAATGACTGATTTGCTATACATACATATATGCATCTTATACCTCTACTCCCAACCACAATAACAGCAATGGAGCCCAGTGGTGTATCACCAGACGAAAAGCTCATCCAAGCTATTGGACTTGAGTAGCCAATAGGAACACTTTGTACAGGTGATGCACTCTACCAAGAAAAGAACATTGGGAAAGGGCCATCTACAATGGAATGGCTTATTGAAACATCAAACCCATAAGAATGACTTAAAACTTTAAAAAATCCAGAAACTTCCAGGTGTGACCCTGGCACAATTCCTCTCACCTACCTGGTAGTGCTCACATAAACGCGCACTTACCCATATTAACAATTGCATGCTGGGAAGACAATGCAAGCGTGAAATGGTAAACAAAACTGGTGCATTGCAAAGTTCTTTTCAAGCTCGTGTCCAGTTGCATGAAACAGTACCAAATAGGGACTCAGTTAAGTTACCTAAATCTACCGAGTATTTGTGGAGTTCTTAAAACACTCACTGTGCATTCTTATGCTGTTTTAGTTTTACTACAAAGACAATGTTTTACTTTGGTGCAAAACGATACCTTGAATTATCAATATTATTGCAAAAATTGGCAGGAGTCTTTTGTGCAATGCTCCTAATTCATGGCCTCAGTACCAATTTATGTTCAATGGAATAAGGCCTCATTTTCAGTTATATTGTTAAAAATATCACAAGTAAAGGAGAAGCTCATGGTAAAGATAAAATGGTAAAAAAGGATATATGAATGGGTAAAGAATGTCACAAATACGCAAAATAGTTCGGGAACTTTGTTGAGTCCCTACATGAGACTGTTCCATGCAACCAGGCATAGCACTATTCTGCAATTTTTGATGCAAAACACTGCTTTATGTATCACAGCTAAACATTATTCATTGGAACAACTGCATAAATCATTACACTAATGCCAAGTATCACCAGTTTTAACATATTAAGCAACATGGCTGAAAACAAGCCATGTTGTGAGATTGTGCCCAACATGGAGCCAATAGCTGGTATGAAATTCTACATTCAATATACCAACATACATTAAATATATCATGACTGAGACTAAGAAACAAGAGCAAGAGCGTGAAACAGTGGAATGTAAAAACAGTTAAATACAATGGATATGTATGTCAAGCTAGCAAGACCTGAGCAGTTGTTCACCGCCACCGATGATAAATGAACATGACTTGTACATGCAGTGGCTAAAGGAATATACACCATAACTTACTGTAAACTTTGAAATAAAAATTACTTTGATAAGCAATCTATAACTTGCAACAACATCTAGATGAATCTAGTTGGTTGTTTTTGTAACCTTCAACTTTAATAACCACCATCACAACTAACTGACAGGTGGAACTACGTGTGGTGTTGCATACAATACTGTCATGTTACCCTACAATGTAGAACCTCAGCATATTTAACAGACTTTTCAGTACAAAACTGATAACAAAATCAACAGCCAAAACACCCAAGTTAGCTAATACCAAATGTTTCCATTTATCAACAGAGTACTAAGAGGTGTTGCCATTACACCAACTACAGCTTGTAATTCTTCACGTATTTCACATCTAATGATTGCCAAACAATGTTAATTTTCTAAAGCTTGTTACCTTGATTCAATTTATGGAATTTTCACCAAATGTTGTTTGACGAAATCTAATCACTTAAAACTAATTTAATAAATTCCGTATCAATAGACTATCATTTTTATTCTTCATTTTGTTGAGAAATTTTACTAAATGAAACTTCACTTTTCCACCATTTTTTGTGCTAAATATGTTAAGAATTCTGACAACGGCTCAATCATGGCGTGTGTTAACCATGTGCTTGGTGACTGATGAAGTGTTGTCTGAAGTGGTGCACCCAACGTACAACAATATGCATACTCTCCACAAACAAAGATGGTTACACACACTGTTAAGACAGTTCAATGTCCAGCACCATCCTACTAGCAAAAGGTATTATGTGAGTGTCTGCATAACTTGAAGCTAATAAGGTGCAAGACTTCTTAACACATTCTACACTAATGATATGTGAGGTGAAAAGCAACCTGGCAACATCTGCTCAGATGGCATATTTGTAAATCTATCCAGATGATGCACAAGGTTCAAGACATATTTGCACTACTCAGAGGACATATGAGGTACAATACATCTTCGTATCACCTACCACATGACATATATGAGGTGCAAGGAATTTTTGCACCATCTAGCCGGACAACAAGATATCTTTGTGTCATTGACCCAGATGGCAACCTGGCACCCCCTACCATTGGTTGATGTCAGTGATGAAGCCTTTAGGCGTGGTCATGCGATCCACAGGTCGAAGACTGCGAGAGTTACCCTTAACAAGCCTAGGAAGAACAGACCATAACATAATCAACTACTGCCAACTGCAGGGTATGTGTAGTGTTCATTTCAACTACTGCCAACTGCAGGGTCTCTGTAGTGTTCATTTCAACTACTGCCAACTGCAGGGTCTATGTAGTGTTCATTGTGGCAGTTCAATGTAATACAATGACCAGTAGGAAGTGAGGAAGAAAAGTACTTACTAAGCCACAGGTACTTGTCTCCACTGTACTAGCACAGCTGTGTCATTACTTGTATATAATGTATACAATGGAGATATGAGAAAAGGTGAGGCTAACATCATTTCTGTGACCCCGATGTATTAATCAAACTTTTGTATAATCATTTTAACACTATATATTTGTGTTGCACATTTGGATAAAACCAGACCCAAGGTTTTCAATTATAATCCATAGAAGAAAATATCGACATTCTGATTTTGACCACAATGGCCTCCACTAGTTCCTTAGTGATTTTTGATGTGGCAAAACTGATGGCTTATTATAATTCTTGGATAAAGCTCTGCAAATCAAATGACACGCACTGACAAGACAACGTGTAGGACCTGGTCTATATCAATAAACTGTCAGTTGTTTCCAAACCCACAAAACGAATTAATTTTTTGACAATCTCATTTAAAACTCAATCACAAATTGGGTCATATAAGCATGTTATATTTCCCGAAAGTGGAGAGATTGTAAAATTTGATTTTTTGACATTTTAAAATTCTGCCACTAATTGGGACACATAACCATGTCTTTATATCATATTTTAGAAAAAAGAAAATTAGGTACATTGACAGCAAACAATGACATCAATAACACGACCAAGATTCATTTGATAATATTCAAGATGAACTCTCAAAAATACAGGCAATGTGTTTTTAAATAATAATCAATTTATTGATATTTTTGAAGAAAACCTTGAGTACTATTTCTGATAAACCTTCATGCAAAAGTGAAAAATTTTAAAAACAATTTGTAAAAGTGTTTTCAATAAGTGCACAAAGTTTCATGTGAATCTGATTAGTCGTTTCTGAGATGTAAAGTTCGACAAGTTTGTCTTTTAGTCACAAATTCTCAATTTACACAGTTTGAACAGAAAAGTTCCTTAAAAATGCCCACAAGTTCCTTAGATGTGCCCAATATGTTGGTGAACATCCTGCTACATAGTTTCAGCACTAACAAAACACTATATCAAACCTTAAAAGGGAACTGTATTTTATTCTGAATAAATTTTGGATAGTTTTCTATGAATTGCTGATTATTTAAAATAATTCAACAACAAAAAGTTAACTTTTATTCTCTAACGAAGCCCAAAAAAATTACAGGCTTGGAGCGCTGCTTCTCGTGACGTATTTAGAGGGGGCAAAGTCACTGTCCTGTGTTAGTGTGCAGTCAAGTGGCATTTTTCATATTGTCGGAATAAGAAATCTTAGTGTGAAATGTCGGGTCACCAGGGATACCTGTTTAAACCAAGGCAACATAAAGTGATACCCAGTCGTCATCATCGTCAGATGAAAATTTGCCGGTGCAACCAATCCGTATCAACAATTTACACTGGTGAGACTGTGCCGTGGGCAGTGTGGACTCTAGCCAACCAGTCAGCGAGCTGCCAGCCAATACTCAGCTCTGTAAACTTGAAGGGTTAGTTAGCGACTGTAGCTGTATCCAAGCTATCGCACCACTGTGTGTTGAGCTTCGTTAACCCCGAAATTTCAGACAGCCGTTGACTACCCGGGTATAGTTGACTTATGCTCGTCACCTCGACGTAAAACTAAGGCTACCTCAACATATAAAGCTAACAGACCGGCAGGGGCGCATGCAAAATCTGGTATACACTGACAATCACATTAAATCTGGTATACATCCGTACAACAATCACATTGTTCGTTGCAGCCGGTTAAGTGGAAAACAATCAAATAAACGTCATTTGGTAGCATAATTTGCTGCCTTTTGTAACAAAGAAGTGGGTCATCCTTTTCAAAAACAGCACGATTGTGACACGGAGCACGTGCCATTTCTTAAAAATTTGAGACGTCTTTCAAGGTTGTTCTAAAATTTGGTTTGCTGGTATAAAAATACTAAAAACTTGTAACGAAATGAAACAAGGCCCGATAATTTGTTGTAACATGTACGCAACCTAGGTACCGGCAACGACAAACACTTGATAAAAGAATCGGGGGAAAAGAAGTAAAGGTTAGGTGACGTATAATCGCAAAAAGTCGACTCAAGAGAACACATCAGAATTTTAGCAGCAGCTGATGAACTATCACTAACTTTTCCAACACCGGTAAATACTGAAGTTAGTTTACTCTAGGTTCACTCAAGGACGAAATTAGTTTGAATGACATTAATTTTGAGTCAGATTTTATTTGTCCATTTTTTACCCATATTGGCTCAAACCTGTAGGTCTATATTTAGTATACAGCTTTGAGCCAAGGCTTGGGTAACCCGGGGATGGTATGCGATGACCATCCCTTTAGAAGACACCTATTTCGAAGAGTTTGAGCAACCAGGTGCCATACACAAAGGCATAGCAAACCTTTTACAGCACTGAGGCAAACAATAAAAAACAAGGACGATTGATACAATGATAAATTACGATGTAGACTCTCCAAATATGACATAAGCAATGAATGTGTAAAGCAGCCGATACCCCGCCGTTCACGTCACTGACACATCAGCCAATCAACGATTGCTTTCAGGATTCAGTGTTTTAACCCTGAATACGAATCGGCTTTTGTTTGGCACGCAAGTCAGGCAAATGTGAGTGTATGTTAGAACCAGTTAACTGCAACATTATTTTGACTACAGTCCCCTTTTAAGGTAGACCGAGTACTACTGTACAGTAGGACCGAGACACCAATTGTTCAGTGAACATGCACGCCACGTGGTACTCACCTGCCAGAACTAATCTTGGTACTGCTAATGGTCATTCCATCCATCGGTGATTCCCCCTTCATACCGTCAATCTGTGTCTGACTTCGTGATATGCCATCCAGCCTTAAAGCTAAACCAAATGAACTTCAGATGAGTGTCAACAGGCAAAATGAACAGAAAGGTGAATCATTCTTGAAAACACGTCTGACATTGGAAGTGATAGTGAGCCCTGACATTTTTCATAGGGAAATTTGCTTGCAAACACAAAGAAGTTAATACATTCTATAAAAATTCGTCAATTTGGGCCAAAAATAATTGCTAAAACTGCCATATTTCTATTTTCCAGAGGCTCACCACACTGTTGCAAATGCTCGAAATTTTATCTGTTAATTGGTAATAGCTCCGCCATACAAACCACGCTAAAACCAAAGTATATTTTCCTAAAAAATTATTTTTGTTAAGAAATTTAGCAATTAGTGAAATTTCACCTGGCCCCCAAGTTATCCTAAACTGAAGAATTTTAACACAAATGCTGCCAAATGTGGATGTGTTAAGATTTTGGAAAAGCACAATGTGATGCAAAGTAGTTCTAAAGCAAAGCTCGCGACTTATTTTGATCGTACATTTCCCTTGTACTCTATGTGACGGTTGCTACAGGCATTGTGGTTTGTGTTTTGTAAGCTAACTGATGTCACCATACAAGTGAAACTTGGATGTAGTTAGTATCTCTATTAACTTGTCACAATTGCATAAAAGTTAAATGGTGTGCAGCAGCCGGTGTGGAAAAGTGATGTCATCAAGAGTGCTCCAAAGAATTGGCGGACATCACATTGTGCATCATAATACTATTTAATTAAGAGAAGTCAAAATTACTATTAATTAATTCATCAATAGATTTTATGCAATTCATTAAGAGCTACAGCTTCCCGTGACAAATGGCAATTAAAAAGTTCTTTTTTGACTTAAGGTGCTGTTGATTAAAGAAATGAATATGTCCCACAGATTGACAAGAAGCTCGAACAAATTACTGCAAAACACAATAGGAAGCCAGCCAGAAATTTTCAAACGGAATGTCAGTGATATTTGAGAGGAAAATATCTTATCAACTTTGTTTTGAAAACTATTCTGACCATGACTGCAGCTAAAACAATCAGAGTAATCAAAAGTACCAAGAAGATAACATACTACAGTACAAGCCTACAGTACTGAGACATAATGACCTGTCATGGAGGCAGGTAAATTCATCACCAAAGCTTCCTTCATGACCAAGAATTAAGTTGAATTAACAGTATGATGAAATCTCAGTAATGTCAAACAAAAACAATTGCCAAAAGTGTATTTTCCTAGTTCAAGGCCCTCTAATATTGTTGTGAGTGACCAAAATTTTCAAAACTTTGTTTGACGTTAGTTGTGGAACAGATTTTTAAGCCGGTATATCATTTAATTTTCTACTGCATGTTTCACAAAGAAATAAAATGTCACTTGTATACCATATTGTGTCCTAAACTGATGAGATTTTAGCATACTAAGAATTTTGCGCCACAAAGTCATTAGCAGTCATTTTGCCACCACAAAGTCATTAGCAGTCACTTTGTCGCCATAGAGTCACTAGCAGTCATTTTCCAGTAGACAGAATTAGGCGCCATGTCAGAGAAAGTGTTTTGTTAGATAACTCTTGTCATGTAATGTACCTCTTTGGTTTTGTACAAATCACAAAGTACGCCAATGGTATATGTCACATGGTAACATAAAGTCCCCAAACATTGACAAGCAGCCTGTATGCAGTTTAAGCACAGAATAGCATTCAATTGGGCTCTATTACATACACAACATGTTCACTAAAACTATGTCTTGTTTGTGTTTTACAGACTGAAATGAGTCACAAATAATTTCGAGACAGTCTAACATTTTTCATAACGGCATCTTGCGTGTGATTTGTTACAGTCATCGACAGAGATGTGAAGACCTTACCAATGGCTACAGAACATTTACACACAGAGTGGTACCCTTTCGGCAAAAGAAGAACCCATTCCCACTTCTCCTGCGCCTACTTTGCACACTCTCTGCATGTGGTTGTAAATCAGTGTGTACTCTTATTGTGTGGGAAGCGTTTTATGATTAAGAAAGGTTCTGGTCAAGGTAAGGGTACCACTTTTGTCGTAAGTGTCCTAAGAACATTGTTAAGTATTTGATTACTAATGCCGCTAATAAAGCAAGCTGTTCAAGCCACTAGCCTTGTGAAGCTATGCTCCACAGAATACATCTATCTACCTAAGTGAGGTGCTGTGTGGTGTGCAGCAAGCGATCTAATGCCTCCCCCAGTCAGACTAAGACTGGTGTTACCCCTCTGGAGATTGGCACCTGGGGTCTTGAGCTGGGGTGTACGTAGGGCCATGGGGATGAACTTTGAACTGTTGGTTGTGTGAGGGTTAAAGGGCAGCTCAGGGTCAAGCTTCACACGAGTGCTATGATTCGCTGATGACAGTTGAGTGGCAGCAGCAAGTTGCTTAGGAATCTTCTTGGAAGGCCTGCAATACATAATCAGCAAATGAATAATAACTATACAGCAATACAATCCTGACTTGACCAAGCACTTTAGTGCTCATTTCGCAATGAAATTAGGACCAATGGCACATAAAAATATGGCACATCTACGACACCAAATACTTATTCTGCAATTGGTTAAAACACTGTAAATTAATCTAAATTCACTTTGGTTTTTATGCCCAACATATTAGGCAGATGCCATCTAACTGTGAACCATATCTAAAACATCTGGGATGCTAAGAAAATACGAAACATTTCATTTTATTGATGGTGCCTCTATATCTACCGGTATTTGTCTGTTAGTGTCTAAGGTGCTTAATCAAATCCCAGCACTTATTCAAGGCCTAGTCTAATTTTGCACTGAACATTTAACTCGAGCAGCTAATTCAAAAACAACACATGAGCAAGTGCTTCATTGGGCCAATGCAGCAATGGCATTTGAAATGCAACTGCAATGTCTATACTATTTATCAAATGACACTTTGAACAAACAGATAATTATAACTGTCCACTGAATGAGACATTTCTCGCTTGTTACATATTCATTAAAACATGCCAATTCAAAATTAGATATGGCTAATATATTCAAATTTATAAGTGAAATTTGATAAAAACATCATCCAATTATCAGCTGGTAGCACTACTTGATAATATATTCTTTAGTAACTGACAGCAAAAGCATCAAAATCACAAGGAGTGGCTCCAGGGCATCAAAATCACTAGGAGTGGCTCCAGGGCATCCAGAATAAACAAAAGTAATGCTGATGATAATTAATATTAGGTCTGGTGAGAATACTTCAATAAACACACCTCAATTTTCTCCTAGACTGATTTGTAATATGCATCTTTGAATTCCTTGGGCAAATGCATTTCTCATCATAAATGCTGAGTAAATAACAATTATTAGATGTTTATTATTCTATGGTCATACTTGCACGAGGGCACCTGTCAAGGGAATTTCAAAGCATGAGAGAAGTATTAGATTGCATAGTTAATGGAGGAGGCATAAACAGTGTGTTGCTAGGGTATCTTGTCTTCCATCAATATACTCATTAGTTAAATAGACAATACTGATAGCCATAACCTTAAGGGGATAGAGTGAAACGGACTGAAGAGTAAACATGCAGCACCATCTAGTGAGAATATCTGATGAGGGGTTTGACAACATCAGTAGAGGACTCTGTGGTGCACTCATCAAGTCATTTGCAGATTTGACAAGAATCCTTAATATAATTTGAAGCATGCTAAAATCTCATCAAATTCGGCCAAAAATACTGATTTTACGAAAACTGCCATGTTTTCATTTTCCAAAGACTTCTAACATTGTTGTGAATGTCCACAGTTTTTCAAAATGTTGCCTGGTGCAAGCCCTAAGCATTACATTTTCTGGTGCAAGCCTTCAGCATTACATTATTGTAAAATATTTTGATGAGTAAAACCAAACCATAAAATGTCATTGTCCACCATAAATAAGTGAGATTTTTCTGTCACAACAAATAAGCGGATCACCTTACTTACAAGCCAGCAAAATAAAATGAGGAATTAGGGAGCAACAACACGTACACACCAGAATACTGGCAATAACTATTGTGTAAGCCAAGATTCCTCAAGCTGAAAGGGTGTTAGAACTAAGACAACTGATTTTAGTAAATACACCACCTGGATGTGATTGGTAAATATGAGGCACTCTTTATTACACCAAAGCACACCAGTTTGAAGTGATTGTTTTTCAAGTATGCTAGACACCTTACAAGCACACACTAGCAAAACTGAAGTGATTGGCCGGATTTACCATTTCTGTTACACATTCTGGACTCGAGAGCTTGACGAATGTCTTGCGCCTACTCTCATGTGTTCACAGCAGGAGAATGTGGACAGAGAGGAGACCAGCACCAAAGAGTACAGGGTGCTCCAAAAAGGTGAGCCTTGTGCAGATTTTTATGGAACAGTACACATCAAATGCAATCACACAAAATAACCCTGAATTTCCTGCTTTGATGGTGGGGAAAAGTGAAATTTACAACCTATCCATTTTAAAGTAGAAATGCTAAGACTTTCCTACAATAACGAGTTATCGCCAGTCATTAAAATCAGTTCTTGGCCAGTCATCATAACCAGTTACTGCCAGTGATTATGATCAGTTATTACCAACTGTTAAGATCAGATACTACCAGTCATTAAACAATTTCCGTACTATACAAATAAGCCAGCGTAGCACCTAACAGGGAGACAGTAATTTGCTTTCACTTGGTACATTGATAGACGTACTAGACTTTCTTTACCTGTGGCTGCTAATGAAGGTGTTTGCCCTCTGTACAAAGTTGTGTGGTATAGGCAGAACCTTGCCTACTGCAGGCGGATCATAGTCTGTGCAGGGCTCCTCCCTCGCAGGACTCTGGGGTGCTTCATATTTCAGATTCACTCTGTGATTACTATTATCGAGGTCAGAAAACCTGCAATTTGAAGAAGGATAATGACAAACAGTTTAGACAGAGGTAGAGAACTCTTCAATAATAACCTAGGGTAACTTGTAATACAATGTCACAGCTACTGGAATCTAACAATATTGTAACGTTACCAAAATGAGGAGGCCGTGTGGCCTGGTTGATAAGTGCCCGCTTTCTTTACTCGAGGTCGTGGGTTCGAGTCCCACCAGGTCACACTGCTAAACCCTTGAGCCAGGTTTCTAGCTCCTCAGCTCGGTTTTAACCATATATTAATAAAGCATAAAAATATTTCCAGGTGATCAATGCAATGGGCCCACATGCGAGGCCTGCGCACGTCTGGTACAACCTGTATCAGACCGCCTGCAATTATTATTTTTTTATTGACGTTACCAAATGACTGACTAAATTAATTTCAAACAGGCAAATCCATCACAGACTTGAACAATTTTTGAAACTCTCAGAGATAACATTGATGAACATTATGATACCAGAGTTACAGTTTCCCCATATGCCAGTAGACAACAGGCATTCATATAGTAATCTGTTTCAAACTCAAACATGAGAGGAACTCTCTCTCTCAAGACAGTTATTTCTACCTACCGCTGGGTCATTTCAATCCAACTTGGATCAGGTTGTGGCAGGCTGGCTTCTCTATTCCACCCCCCTGATGGGCCATCATTATCTATAACACTTTTAACACCTGTCAGGTTGATTGGTTTATTCAGCATTGTGTTATGCCTGTCGTGATCTGACCTCTGACCCCTCATCTCCACACGACTGGCAGAGTTGGGAAGTAAATCTTTGGGCAGACTCCTTGGTGCTGTGTCAGACTTGGCCCTCTCTACCACACCTAACTGAGACTGAGTAACCTCACTAGTGCTATTATGCATTTTCATTTTTCTCGTCTCCTTATTTGGAGACGAATGAGTTTTACGACTCTTTTCCTTCTGGCCTATTTTTTTCTCATGATTGCTGTCCGAACCAGAGTCAATATTCTGCTCTGGTTTAACTTGAGCAGGTTGGCATTTCTTGCTGGCAGGTTTTTGATTCCTCTCCCAAGATGGCATGTCTGAGTCATTTTTGTCAGTAAGCACAGCTGCTTCTAGCACCCTGACGACGCTGCTAGTCGACTTGGACGATTTTCCACTTGACAAGCGCTAAAAATAAACCCAAAATGGCGTCGAATCATCTAAACACAACTGGGAGCAGAATTTGAAATGAACCCACAACTAGTAACTGATGAGGGCCACGTTTTCAGTCTTATTATTAGTGGAGAAGACCAGGCACAGAATTTTCCAATGACAGCACAAGCCAAAAGTATTCAGATAAAATGACCTGAAATTCCCTGTGATGACGTGTGGGAGGACGTCAAATTTATCTCATTACCCAGATTGAGGTGAATGAACAGGACAGTTAGTAAGGTGGATAAGCCACTGTGTAAGTAGACTTTTGATACCCTTATACTTATTTTGATACCCTTGTATTTATTACCAAAATTACGTTGTGCAGAATTAGCCGTCATAACAGGGAAACAACATTTTGTATAGTATGATTACTTCATCTGTCACTGTTCTTATAAACAGCTTTACAGAATGAAATGGGCGGAAAGTGAATCAAATTTTGATTTAAATTCAGTAACTATACATTATTGAATGTTAATATGAGAACTACCAGACAAGTACAGAAGCACCTCAAATAAGATCTACCTGAGTACAGAGGCACCTCAAACAGGAACTCAACCGTTTTTGATTTTGATGATACCTGTAGTAACACTGCAGCTCCCTGGTTACCATGGAGTCATTTATTTGTGTTAGAATAATGTACTGTTCATGGAACAAAAGAATGAGACACGTATGGTCCAATGAAATGCCTCACATCCTGGTTCTACATTGATTCACTTCCACTGAGCACACTATCTTACACACTATTAAACACAGCCTCTCTCAGTCACTCATGTTTACTCAGTGGTAGTGAATGCAGAACCAAGATGGATATTATTGTAAGCACCCTCTCAAATTCAAATTTATTACTCTCATATCAGGAAATGATACTGTACAACAAGTAAATTTATTTAGCTTTTCAATTTCCTCACAACTCAAAACGCACTTAATGAATATTGTTTTCCTTCATATAACGGACCAATTAAAGAACAATTGAGCATAGTCATTAAAAATGTCTGTTTAGTAAAGCCCTCTACCTCTTTAACTGTATCTGTGACTGCAGTTCGTTCTGTGCGCCTGCCAACATTACTCTTACCAGGTCCAACTCCACTACTGGTAGCTAGAATCACAAGTCAAGCAGAATTGATGAGTTGAAAGAAATAAATTGTTACACCACTTCCTACCAAATGATTAAAACTATTGCAATTCATATCAAACAAAACAAATTAAATCAGATTTCATTACTTAGGCATAAACTGGTTTAATTTCCTTTTCATACCCTCATCATTTGTAGTTTTGCGCAGTGTGTAGCATAAAATAGTGCTGTCTTTCAATCTTTATTGCCAGAAACAAAATGAAATTAATTATCATATATTGAAGGGTTAATAATACTGTTCTTAATCTAACATCTGGCCATGGTTAGTGATGTCTTAAGTGTAAACCTCAACTTGTTAACAATTCCAAATTTTCTATAAATGTCCACGGTACATGAACTATTATATTCAAAACACACGTCCGTTGAATGTTCCTTGAATTTAACACACTGAGACCATGCTTTGAAAAAGCCCACAACACAATTTCCAAACTCAGTCTCAAATTTCATCTCAGTTTCTTTTATATTTGCTCTGTATAACATGTAATATAAGCTTGAGATAAGTATCTTTATTCTTGTGCTTGAGTAATAACTTACTGAGAAAACAACAAAACACAACCTAAGTTTGCACTTAGTAAATCCTGTCAAGTTCTAGTTAAAACCAATGACTTTGAGTTGAGACTAAAAGGTTAAGACCTTTTTTGGCAAAAGCATTATTTGTGATTATGTACAAGTAAGATTCTAAAGATTAGAAACACACAATCTTTACAATTGGTGTTTGAGTCAAAGAAATAAGGGTTTTGTATATATATGTAGTGTAGGGAACAAATCAGAGGTAGGAGTCTGTAAATGCATGCATACTTGTTTTGTAAATTAGCTAAACAGGTCTATTGAACAGAGGTTGAGACCTGTGAAGGTATACATACTTGTTTACAACTGATTACATAATAGGCATAGTGAACTAAAAAGAGATTAGGGTCTGATGAATGTATACACACTTCTTTGTTACTTTCAGCTGAGTTAACTCAGTCTTTCTAACTCAGGATGAACTTAATAGTTGACACAGACTTAAAATTACCTTCCCACATTGAATCACAACAGAACAACAAAAACTTTACAGAAAACAAGATGAATATTTAAATAAATGATCATCTAAAACATATATGAAACCAATTTACTGTCAAATTCATAGAAAAAACATTGAACAAAACTAAACAGAAAACTAGCAAATGTTCTAGATTGTAATAAAATATCAACACATCATCAAAAATTAAAAAATCACAAGTTTTAAAGAATCTGAATCACAAAACTGTTTTTGCTTCATTTTAGTAATAAAATTCATATGTGTGTGAATTTTTAGTTTTTATTTTTGGTGCTGCACCAACACCTAAAATGGCCGCAATAGTGAATGACAGCTGACTGATGCACTATGGGTATTATCTTATTTTAACTACCCATTTCTTTAAAAATCAAAATTAGGAGTGAAATAAAACAAACATAAAGAGGGAAGAAAGTTAAGAACCATTTATATTTTAGCAATTTCGTCTGATGAAACTCACCCTGTGTTGTAAACTGGTGAATGTGAACTAAAGATTATCTTTAAGAAATTTATGTGTCACCACCACATTATAGCTTGACTGGACAAAGCCTTGATGAGGTAATGAACATAAGACACCATCTTCAATAACATCTGATCTCTTTAGTGTGGGACATTAAACACATGAATATCTCAATGACTTTGCCTGCTGGGTGAGCTCAATAAGACAGGTTTCCTGCATGTTATTAATGGTCACACAGGTGCGTAACAACCAAAACACGCGAAATCACTAGCACTTACTAGCATAACTGAGAGCGCCAACGTACTACACTCCAAGCAGAGTTGGTTCTTTGGCTAGATTTATTGTCCAAGCTCAATACTGTAACATGCAGCAGTGACTTGACTAGCTGTTGCTGTATGTGACTGTTGAAGTGAACACTTAAAGACATGACTTGATTAGAAGCAGAACTTACCAGATATAGGTCTGCGGTTGGACACTTCACTATCCTGCTGTTTAGTACTTAGCACCTGGAAAATTAGCACAAATGACTGCATACTACCTAAAATGAAGAGTTGTGAAGTGTCATGACATGTCATGACAGGAAACAATAATTTCATCCAATTATTTTTGACCTGTCCTGAATTTTTTCAGAATAATCAAGTAACATTTAGAGATAAGAGATTCTTCACAGTGTAATGTTTCTCATTACAGTACATGCTCACCAATTAAGGAGTGAGACACAATACAGTTGACAAGTTCAATGTTATTTTTTCACAAACATGAAATCTTTTATTTAATCATTTTATATGTTAGCATTAAATTGAACAAAAAGAAAACAAATAACAAGTGCTTAAGCAAACAATATCATATTTTCAACACTATGCACTAAATACTTAAAATAGATGTTTTGTTATTTTCCTCAGACCATCATCAGTGTGTACCTAAGCAGGGAACACTGCAAAATAATTAAACACTGGAATGACAGTTATAACAGGAAACAGAAATTGAGCGAGAGTCAGGACCAAAGTAGTGGACATATTATCGTTATTCAAAGAGAAGTATGTTTTAACATCAGTTAAATGGTTTTCCCTGATCCAGACTTGTTCCAAAGCTGCCATCAGACAATGTTTTGAGAAACTGTAGTAAAATATGTATGAGAGGGGGGAGGCATTTTCATTCTTTTACCCACCGCTCATTTTTTCTTATAATTCTCGAACTCACAACTCATAATTTTAATTAGGTTGAAATATAAAATACAACCACACGCAATATTTTTAAATTATACTTAGTACATGTTAGCTTTTATTCTCTTTAGATATTTTTGGTCTTCAATGTTTCGTGAGCTGACAATGGTTCAGTAGACACAGCATCAGCTTCCTCCCAGGCAAGGAATAAAAATTCACACATGCTTTCAAGTAAATAGCGATTAACGCAATGAGAACGTTGTTATGTACCCTTCGTGTGCTTTGCAGATGGCAGATACACTTACTAAGGGTGCTCATTATTTCAAAATTAATACATGAGGGAACAACAAATAAATTGCCTCTAGGTTACACATCATCATGTGTTGAGTACTTATGATCAACAGACAACAACTAGCTGTCTTGACGAATGTTGTCAAAAACTAAAGTGGCCAAAAGTGTGGTTGAATCAAAACGAAAATCGACTGTTGCCAGCGCACATCTGCCATCTATCTCTGCCATCATGTTGAGCGGTTTCAATATAATAGACAGATAAGGAATGACTAACAGGGAGTGCCACAGTAGTTGAATCTGTCCAAAAATTGACTGGTGCCAGCACATTCTCGCCATCTACTACTGTATCGAATTTCATCATGATCCAATAAACAATCTTTGAGGTAACTCATGTACAAGGAATGACTTGTAAAAAACTAAAACAGCCAACATGATTTACCACAGAAGCCAAATCTGTCCAAAAATCGACTGGTGCTGGCACATCCCTGCCAAGTTCTTTATAGAAAATTACTTAGTGATCTGTCTAGCGGTTCTTGAGATAACTGACAGATTGTAACGACAAATGGACGGACGGGATGCCAACTATATGCGACCACAAAGGGAGCAGAAAAATTCCACGTGAGCTCACAACTCGTGTCATTTACCAGAAACTGGCTCTTCAAAGACACCTGTGAGCAATACTTTAGGCAGCCACCAGGTGTCTCTGTCCACCAGGTGTCAATGTAATGTCAATAAGATTTTTTCAATTTCATTGATCTATGAATCTCAGTGTTTCCACAAATAGTTCTAGGCGGCTATGCCAAGTAGAAATTAGAACTTGTCTAATAATTATGTGTCTCATCCTTTTTGTCAAAATAATTCATCAGATTTTCTTAGTTTAGTGTTGCAGTAATTTTCATTCTAATGTGGCACATTGAACATTGCACACTGTACATTAGCAACATGGGCTTGTCTTGATGTTTTTGGAAAATTTTGAGCATATGCCAAATGAATTTTTGGTGAGTTTTGAAGTTTTTTCAGAGGGTATTGAGATCTGTGTTTGGCTGAAAGTACCCAACTGTCAACATTTTCTGGACAAAAAACACCAACAACTTTAACAACTTACACCTTTCAAGAAGGACCACCCATTTTCCTTCAGAAGACAACCCCCTATTAATTTATATTTCAAATGCTGCCCATCTTCCATACAGACTTTGCTGTAGCAGCCCTTACAGACCTTGAAAAATCAAAGAAAACAATTTTTGCAATTATTTTGTTTGAAATTAGTGAGATTTTTTTTTTTTTAATTCTATGAAACTACGTACCCTGGAGCTGGTTGCACTGGAAAGCCTATTATGTGTCATGGAGCGGGCCTCATCATGAATTCCATTCACCGACTTTTTCCGTCGCACTGGACGGTGAGGATCATCTGTGGAATCTTTGCGAACTGGCACATGATAGAGCGGTACACGGTCAGGGTCATCTGTAACAAGCAGAGTTGTCAACTTTATTATAACAGTAAATTTCAGTCCTAAAAGCAGCAAAGTAGTTTTTGACCTCAAGCACAATACGATCCATTGATTCAGCCTTACACACTCCTCCTTCATCATCTGAATATATTGAGAATAGAAAAGCTGATGATGGGCATTTGTAGACTGAGGGTCCCATGCACGAATGGGTGTATTTTACGCACTCTTTTTTATACGAGCACACCCCAGTGAGCAACTTACATTCGTTTTTAGGTGTTTTCTTCTTAGCCTCCTTACTGTCAAATCTGCCCTCATTGGTCAGCGCGCATACTGTGAATGTGTACTCAGTGTTGGGGGTGAGGCGGCGTGCTGTGTGATGGAGCTCTGTGCCTGAGTAGATGACGTTGCTGTTCATGATGACGTCGTAACGATTGATCCGACCAATAGGGACCTCCGGTGGATGCCAGGAGAGGTGGATCTCGTTGCGGCCCATGATTGACAGCTGTGGCTTGGAGGGGCAGTGAGCACCTGACAAATGAAGTAATTGATGGAAATTTTCAACAACTTTGAACTTTTTTCAATTTCAAGGGCTTCTTACACTGTCCTAAATGCCCACAATTTTGTAGCTCTGGTACCTGTAAATAAGAAAATTGTGAATTTGTGTCTTTGAGCAAGAAGCTTTTATTCACTGAGAAGTCAATCATGGTATATTTATAGAACATTAGACATTCCAACCTGTGTCAGCTGTGTCAGCACCAATAGATGACTTGGGCCCTTTGCCTTTAGAGGTGGCTGCACACACGTAGACCTCGTACGACGTACTCGTGTGAAGACCCGTCAGAATACAGCTCAGTTCGTGGGTATGTTCCACTGCTGTTCTACCTGTCAACAACATTACGCTGAAGAATAGTCACGGTCAGAAGCAAGAGAAATCTTTTTTTACAATACATACAACATCCTTAACAAAACCTTAGGTTAGGTGTATTATGGCTTAGCCTAATATTAACATTTGCATGCAATTGATACCACAATACAATGAGAAAAGTGGGACAAAAATGTTCACAAAAATGTTCACAAATAGGCTGAAACATGAAGGTAACCAATGATGTTTTTGCACAATCGAGGAGCCCAAAGCTTGCCATAAATTTAGGAAAAAATGGTTCAGCTGTTATGACTCTCAAACAACAACGAATAAGCAGTGCATGTATCAGAAAACACTGATTAACAAAACTGTTACCAAGGTTTCAATGGTGAGAACTGTGCAGTTTGAGCAGACAAGCAGTAGTCAGATAGCTGCTCAACCTGCATGCTATTATAGTACAAGACAAAAGTAATCAGACAAAATACTGTTAGCACATCAGGACTGCATCTGTTAACAATGACTGGTAATAACTATTAGGCTCCTAATTACAGAGTGGCTTAGCCACGTTATTTACTGTAATGTTCACTGACCTTCATTCTGGGTCATTTCTCTGATGATGAATTCAGTTTCTGCTCAGCAGTCACTACGGCAAATGCTGGGTCATTTTGTCTGAATACTTTTGGAGTGCACTATAACTCTGAGAAGTCCACTGTGCTTTTTTCCTAAATTCTATGCCTTGTAAAACACATTTTGGGTTCCTGAAATACACTTGTCTACCTCCTACAATAAAAATTCCTTGAACCCTCACTTCATTTTTGTTTAGTTTTGGGACACCTTATTTGTGGATGGCATCTGATGTGTACACTAACAATTTTCATTCATTCAAATAACAGTGTGCCTTGCATCACATCCATCCCTCACCTAAGTAAACGTGATATCCCTTGAGAACTCCATTGGGACTCTCAGGCGGCTCCCAACCGATCTTGAGCTGTGTAGCTGTAGCACCAAGAAGTCTGACATTCACCGGGGGTCCAGGCACTAATTGGAGATACAAATGTAACAGATGACGCAGTACTGAGGACACTCACCAGAGGTCCAAGCACTAATGAGAGATACAGTGTAACAGATGACACTGTAGTGAGGACACTCACTGGGGCCCAGGCACCAAATACAAATCAATTATGTCAAAATATGTACAGAACCTCAAAGTGGTCTCAGGGAAGTAAGATATAACATTAAAAAATAATGCAATGTTTAAGTCTTGACATGTTTTGAGGTGTCTTGACATAATTTTCATATTAAACAAAAATAAAACCATCTACCAAGGCTGTACCTCGGGAGCAAGTTTTCGGATATACAGAATTTATCAAACACGTGACACTTTTCATTGTTGACAGTCTTTATTCCATTTTGTTCACATCTTCGGGATAAAACTCTACTCTCAATGGAAGTATTTTACACCCGCTGTGTCCCACTGTGTATGTCTCCAGCTTATGCTCTGCAGTGGCATCATTTTATATTCACTTGAGAATGAAACAAGTAATTGTTAATATTCAAAATATCGTGTACCTTTCAATTATGCCGCTAGTTCAGTTACTTCATCTATGTTCTGTTAAGAGTAGAGTTTTACCAATTAAGAAACAGAATAAAGACTGGTAACAATGAAAAGTGTTGTGTGTTCAATCAATTCTGTATATCTACCGAGGCCAGTACAACATGCGAGACTGAGCCATATACAACATCATAGTAAGTTATCACTGGCAATTCATCAGACTCTCACACTGTTCTGGCCTCATTAGACCGACACATTTTGTTTCTGAGGATGATGTGAACACATAAACCTGAGAAGATCTCGTCATTATTCTTAACATTATATGGAACCCCTAGAATTCTAAAACAAACAGTAACTCTGAATCATTTGTCACATATTAGGCACAACTTTAGTCAAACTTATCATTTGTCGTTAAAGCAGCTACAAGCCCATTATCTGTCAGAAAAAACAAAATTAGTTTAAATTCGATTAAGTTCCAATTGTTGGCAAGAAATTGATCTCAATTTGTTCATTAGTCAAGAAGTTAGAGATGACTTGTGAGTTAATTTTGTGAAGAACTGACAGGTTGTTATCAGTTGACATTAGGCTCTAAAAGCTTTTCAGAATGTCACTGACTATAGCTGCTACTTTTAGATGGGCAACAGCTGTATCCGTGTAAGTTGTTATGGTCAGACTTGCTCCACTTTAGTCGCATTAGATCGCAAACTGGATCAGTGAGTCTGAGTCATTTACACAAAGACTGTCTGCACATGCTCGCATAAACAATAGTGAACGCCCAAACTATCTGGCATGCCAGCGGATCACACGAATATACGCTATTGCGCAAACACATTTGAAAGATGGCCCCTTTCCACACTACCCCAATTGTGTTTAGACAAGCAGTTGAAAGAGGAGCAACTGATGGAGTGCAACTCGCTCTACCTCTCAAACTGGCGCCAAAAATGGCAACTTGCTCCATGTGGGTCGTGTTTACACGCACACATGTGCCCAATCAGTTGTTCCGCGTTAGTTGCTCAGTGACAACTGTCTCCCATGTAAATTCAGCTTATATGTGCGGAACATGGTCTGGATGAATAATGAATTGGCAGTTATTTGCAAATCCAGAAATGGCTTCTCATTCAAGTAAGAACTAAATTGTGACCAATTATATTGCACTAAGGATGTCTAAATCAAATGTTCAAATAACTTCAATTTTTCATGAAAACTTTGAAACAGTTTGTTGTGTACAATGACTGTAATATGAGTTAAGTACCCAATCCTGGCGACAATGGCACAAAACACAGTCATATTTGGTGCCTGGTCCATCGAATGCAATAACACAGTAACAAAAACTCATAATTACATGACTCATCTGTCGTTGCTATAGCGACATCACTGAATGGGCTCTCATCACCCTCCGTGACAGCCCTGACCCTGAATGTATACTTTGTGTATGGCTCCAGTCCTTTCAGTAGACACTGACAGTCCATGCCACTGTAGACACACTTAACCCCATCAAACACCTGGTAGCGAACTTCAAACCCACTTCGTGTAATGACCTCTGGCCAGACTAACTCCACCTGGTGGGGGCCTTTAACTGTGGTATAGATGAAGAGAATAAAACAATGAGTGGTATTACACGCTTATTGTAGCACAGGGTTCTTAACAATTATGCAAAAAATTGTTAAAATAAAAATAACGCTTTAACATGAATTAATATATAAGTTGAACAGCACAAAAAATGAGCAGTGAAACTTTTAAGATTGAACTGCAAGGAATGAGATTGATGATACCAACCAGTCAATTATATAAACAGACATACCCTCTGCAGTCAGGGGCCCAGGACGAGACAGTCGTTTCAAGATGGCTAGTGTGGCATGCACCTCTTCCAACATGTCCTCCCCAATAGTCGTCTTACAAGAGATGGCAGTCAGTGATGGGACAACAGCGGTGTGGTCCCTCAACATAAGGCATCCCCGCGGTTGGCTGGCAAGAGTATGGAGGGTCCTGGCAATACAAAAAGGAAAGGAATGGTGACCATTTTATCAGAGATGCACACCTCCCATTAGCAATGGAGTGTGGGAAATCACTCGCCACAGTTGACAAGGTCCAATACCAATGGAGGATTGAACAAGAACAAAGACACATAGCTGCATTCTGCACAACTAAGACTCACATTAGATTGCTCTTGTGGCAAGAGATGCATTGGAAATGTAAACAGTGAATCAGATTCAATCCCACAATTCATCATTCCACACTGACATACCAATCACTTCAATGGCCCCATTTTGTAAAGATAGGCTAGTAATTTCTGAGCATATTCATGAAACGCTCGCCTCGCACTCGTGTGATATTGCAAGGTCTGGTGGAGTCATGCTTTTCTCGTAAGAAATTTGGGTCTACAAAATGACAAAGTCTCAAAATGAACAAAGAGATCGCGGGAAAAGAGCAAGATGTGTCTTAAAGTTGTCAAGTTCGAGATTTATGCCAAAATTGAATATTTTTGACATCCTTTTGTTTGCTAGTGCCATGAAGGATTTGTTTCAGAATGAAAATAATTGTGTTGCTATGGTATAGAACTGTTACTTCCATATCCCGAGTGGTAAAAGGACTTGTTTATAATTTGGTTTTAAGGAATGAAAATGTCTCGTACAAATACAGTTGCATCCTATTTACAGTAAAAATTTTCTAATTTTGGAGTCTCTGAAATTTGATACTTTGAAACATAAGTTAGTCAAAATCTAATTTTTTAGACTGAGGCATGCACAATTTGACATTAAAATTTAAAATGTTTCTAAAAATCAGACATCAATGTATTTTGCATCTGCTCAACAAAGTTTTACATAAAATTGTCAAAGATAGCTGCCAAACATAATATTCGTGTTTTTTGGGAATTTGGGACAGCCGAAATTACTCAAAGACATTTTCTAAATTTCGCAATGAGCTCCGACCTTTAGCAAAATAAATTATTTTTCACTGAGCCAAACTGGAGAATTTTTACCAGTGACAATACCACCAACTTGTGGTGCTGTACATACATGGCAGCAAACCATCCAGTTTCAGGATCATCTGATGAAAGAAGTTCCGTCAGTGTTCTTAGCACCTCATCAATGTGACTGTTGCCGAGGAGACGCGCATGCCCGTCAATGCTAGTTGCTAGGCAACTCAGAGCAAAGCAAGCATTCTTGCTTGAACCTGGATCTGTACAGCACAGCATCTTGGCAAGATTTGAGATCTGCAGAGAAAGTGTTTTATAGTGTTTAACTTGTTGTTTAGTAACAGCAGAGTGGTTAGGAGTGAGGGCAACTGAAATCTGTTTCAACAAAAAAAAAGTTTAAAAATAAGGATATCCCAAAACTTATTCTCAAAAATTGGCTGCTTCTACAATTTTACATATTTTTTGTAAAATACCTTATCTTTATTCTCGGGCAACTTCAAATAAAAAATATACCATTTGCCAAGAAAGAAGATTTAGGAGAACCTTCTTGAACAGGATGGAAATTTGTCATAGTCAAAGGTTACAGAGCTGTCATTCAAATCAAATCTTCCGCTAGACAAAGCACAGTTTATGCATCCTCAGTCCTTTCTTTCATCGAGTCACCATAATATTGAGTCAACGTGTACATAGCAATGATGACGCCAAAAACGGCAAAACATAGTTTTGAGCCTGAGGGCATTGTGTGTCTGCATGTATACAACCGTAGTGTGTCTGCATGTATACGACCGTTGTGCGTCTGCATGTATGTGACCGTTGTGCGTCTGCATGTATACGACCCTTTTGCGTCTCCATGTAAAATTATATGATCGTTGTCCTCTGTATCTATACGACTGTTGTGCGTCAGCATGTATACAACCGTAGTGTGTCTGCATGTATACGACCGTTGTGCGTCTGCATGTATGTGACCGTTGTGCGTCTGCATGTATACGACCCTTTTGCGTCTCCATGTAAAATTATATGATCGTTGTCCTCTGTATGTATACGACTGTTGTGCGTCTGCATGTATACGACCATTGTGCGTCTGCATGTATACGACCGTTGTGCGTCTGCAATGAAAGCACCATGTCCTAGTCGCCATACCGCCTCTGACTTACTGTTCAGGAAAACAAATCCTCACCGAAATTCATTAATTTGATTTAGTAATTTAACACTTCACTACGATTTCTATTGCCCATTTCGCACTTGGTTTCTTGATACCAGTCACCCCAAGGCGTGATATGTTTCACAATGAACTGTTGACCTAATTAATTGCTGGCCCTATCTTTGACTTACTTTGACTCAAGGTACATTCACAAAATTAAAATAATGTTTTAGTGACAATTAAGTAAATTACGCACAACTAATTCAGCTCACAAGGAGAGTGAATGTTGAAATAGCGAACAACACAGTTAAGGCATGTATAGATTTTATTGACAAAAAGAAACAAGTTTTCACTTAATAATTAAGCAATAACTCTTAGATTTTATAGACTCGCAACGTTTCCCGCTATTTTTCGACTTCGGCAAATCCACTTAATTTGAGCTTAGGAACACAAGTTCTAGAAAATGGCTAAGTGAATTTCACTGAAATTTTCCAATTTTAATATTTTATTCATCAATCTCAAAAAGCTATTACATGTTCCTTTTCAACGCCTAGTCATTACGAATCAGTCTCCTGGACAGTTAAAATCAAGAAATTTCCAACAACACAATCTGATGATCTGGTATCATGTTGGATTAAACTTGACAAACAAGGCTATTGTATTGGTACACAGTGCTGTGGTAGTAAGTGGGTCAGAGCTTGCAGTCACATAGTGGAATCACCAGGTAAACGTTTGGTCTAATTTCTCTGAAAGTCAACTGTTTTTCTCCGTTCAAAGTTTTTTGGTGATAGTATTTCATACAAAATACATCTTCTTCAAGACATTTGTTGAATGTCGTTTGGAAATAGTATTTTTAAGTATCGGTTAGCGTCAGGCGCACTGTTTACAATTGCTGGATTACCTGAGCTTATCAGATGGGCACAGACAAGACAGCTGGACTATGTAAACATTGGTTTGCCAACTTTCTCCCTTACTATCACTCTCAAACTGATAACTACACGACTTTATCCCAACTACCCCATCAGTGAATCAGGATACTCATTTCACAGCACTGGTGCCTAACATTTCCGTACCGTAAAATAGACATATACAACTACTATAATTATTATCTAAAAATACCATACGATTTGCAACTTAATTTGGCATAGAAATAAAACTAAATAAGAAATTGCAATGCCTAATAGCTAAGTATTTTTGAGGTAAATTGTGAAGTTTTCATTTAAAAAGGATTCCATTCCAAGTGGTTATTTGCTACAGGGCTGATGTACCTTTCTAAAAAATGAAATTTTGACTTAAAAAAGGTGGAAATGTAACAAATATGGCAAAGAAATATAAAACATCTTTTTAAATTCTCTGATTTTTTCATTCACCATTATATACCATTATATGTGTGTGTGTGTGCGTGTGTGTGTGTGACTGTGTATGTGTACTTTTACTAGTGGACATCCTCTATTTTTGATACATGAGTTAGAATGAAGGTCACTAATTATAAAATAAGGTTTGAAATATCACAAAAAGACTGCTTCTGGGTTAAAGATTTCAAGAAACATGAAGGCCATAAGAACTGCCAACTGCCAAGAAACAATGCTGACTACATTAATTTTATTTTTATAAAAACAATCTTCCTCACAATTTTAGATTTTCATCAGATTTTTAAGCAGTAAGTTTTAAAATATTTTTATACTTAATATCATACTTTTGCTAAAGTTACACAAACGGCAGAGCGAAAAAAGTGTAATACCAAAGTACGGAGGTCTTCATCCTAAAATGTCTATGGAGCAAGTGTAGTACTCTCAAAAATAAAGTTTTATGAGTTTTCAGCAGGAAATTTTCTGGACGTGCTGTTTTTTTGACGCTACATGCTGCGAAAACTGTTCAAGCTGATGAAACTAAATACCTTCAGAACACAGCTGGAAAATTTGACCAAATGTGTAAAAATGTATCACACACAAAAGTCAGCCTGCTAGACAACTAGTGTCAAAACAAACTAAACCAAGTAATTGCAAAAACCAACACGCTTTACTAGATGATCAATCATCCAGTTTGTTAAGGAAGAAAATTTAACAACACATCAAACTCAACATCAATTCAATATTTGCTCAGTGTCAACTAACCAAACATGGCTCAATATACTTGGGATATATTCATCACTTTAATATTTAGTTACACGGCCTGACTGACATGATCGTAACTCAACAGACAGAGTAGCTTCAATATCTCTATGGCAACGCTGTTTGGCTTACAAATAGAGGCATAAATTTGGTCAAGATCAAAAGCTGTTCAATTGATTATCTGAAATGTGATATTATGGTTTGGCAATTGAAAGCCTGCTTCAAGTACAAGCTCTTGATACAAGTCATTACATAGATTTGACAAGTGGCTTCAGTTAGGTATGGCAGTCTAAAATATTAGAAGTGCCCACTGGCTGCAGTAATAAGTACACTTTTTATGTAATCTATGTCACTATAATGAGAGTGGTCCTGCACACCCCCAGCTCACAACAACTGCAGGGCTCAGTGCTTAGCATGTGATCAACCACCCAGATTAGACCAGGTAAAATTCCTAAGTAACTAAACGGGAAACACATGTATGGTCACAAGAAAACAATGAATAAAGACACAATGTATGCAGAAATGTGTTGGCCAGAGAAACACATATACATGCAGTTGGCACAAGGGATATTTGATGTAATGAACTGGACAAAATCTTTGTCAAAATGTGACACCATCTTCTTACTTCCCCGTCACATTTTGCACGCTAGCAATTTGGCAGTTTTATTAGGTCATCAAACAAAATTTGAGGATGTATTGGCGACCTTCAGGTCGTGCAAGTCGCCAAAATGAGCCCTACTAAGTGACTATCAGATTGGGCGAATGTATATTTCAAAGGCGAGAATTCATTTATTTTTGTTTCACTCCAGATTAAATTTTGAGGCAAAGTTCCATAAAATAACCATTTACATGTCACTCAAACTATGAACTTAATCGCAAAATCAGCATAGATAGAATACAATGTCCAATCGCATGACATGACACAATTATAGGACTGCTCAATGATACAGATGTAGAGCTGCATAATGACAGAAATGTAAACAGGCATAAAGACACGAATGTAGGACTGCACAATGATAGAAATGTAGAGCAGAATAATGACACAAATGTAGGACTGCATAATGACACAAATGTAGGACTGTATAATGACACAAATGTAGGACTGAATAATGACACAAATTTAGGACTGCATAATGACACAAATGTAGGACTGCATAATGACACAAATGTAGGACTGCATAATGACAATAATGTAGGACTGAATAATGACACAAATTTAGGACTGCATAATGACACAAATGTAGGACTGTAGAATGACAAAAATGTAGACAGGCATAAAGACATGAATGTAGGACTGCACAATGATAGAAATGTAGAGCAGAATAATGACACAAATGTAGGACTGCATAATGACAAAAATGTAGGACTGGATAATGACACAAATTTAGGACTGCATAATGACACAAATGGAGGACTGCATAATGATACAAATAAAGGACTTAATAATGACACCAACGTAGGACAACAAGATGATAAAAATGTAGGACTGGCCACAGTACTACCATATAAATGAACAATTTAGTGTTAACTTGCCTTATAGTAGAATTTGATACTTTGTGACAGTTGCAAAACAACTGAACATTGTTATTTTGTGAAAAGGGACACCACAAAGTAGTAGTGATATTACCAACACAGAGCTCAAAATACTTACATTGTACAGTAATTAATCCATAAAGCCTACAAACAAACTAATCCTTACCATTTTTTCAGACTCTGGTAACCCAAGTAAGCGTTTCCGTCCTTCGTCAATGTCACATATTCGACCAATAGCAAAGGCTGCATTCATCCCTTTGCCTAGACACCAGAAAACATAATTCAGTATCAAGCCGATCTCTGCCTGTTCTCCATCTATGACAACAAACAACATCAAGAACAAGGTAAAAATGCTCTAACTGTAAACTAAAATAAAGTTTGCAACCATTATTTACTGCCAAACTCATCGCGTAAGATGTAGTTCATGTTTTTCGACTCGAGTCTCAACTTTACTAAATGAAATCTTAACTATCAAACCTCACTGGGTAGCTAATAGCATAACGGTGCATTATGGGTGAACACAGAGTGTAAACATCTACTAGGCTAATTTCAATTGCTGATATTCAACATTTATGAATCAAAGTTATTGACATGACTGAATATGCACTAGGAGTGAAGACTAAAAGTCTGTGAATTTCTCATCAGAAAATGATTTAAGATGAATGGTATTTATAGTAGCTGTAAAAATACAAAATTTTATTGCTAGTAATGGAATTGCATTTATTTGAATGTACAAATTAATATCTATGCAATAAAAACCCAGGCTGCAGCAAAAACAGATAAACAAAGGTTTATTGAGTCAAGCACAGAATGCTGCAACGTTTTGTACGTGCCACTTAATTGTAATGGACATATTTATCACTCCGTAGTGAAAATACCAACGGTCAAATCTCACAAATTTATAACACAATATGGTGAACAACAGAAATGTTATTTTCCTCATTTTTTCTGTACGTTAATGATTTTCCATATTCAGGTTCTGTACCAAGATAGGTACTATCAGGTAGTTTTTGGAATATCTGTGGATATTCGCAATAATATTAGAAGCCCTTGAAAAATAAAAAGGGCAACTTTTGCGATTATTTTTATCTGAAATGGTGAGATTTTAGCGTCACTCTTTGCAAAATGCATTCTAAATTCCCTTTTGCTTGAGCATAACGTTTTACAAAACAGAGAAAACTTCAAAAGATTGCAAAAAACCTCAACTTGGTTTATAATTGTGCTGATATAAATCAGCATGTCGATGCAGTACAAGTAAGAATTATTAGTCTTCATAGTTACACACTGTTGGCCATATTGCATGACAAGTGCCACGTTCATACCCGTCGCAATCTTTTCAGACTTAACTTTAGGACACACGATGTGACCAATATATGGCACGTAAGAAGATTAATAACTTTTTTGTTGTTTCTTCTTTGAAACATTAATGTTTTTTACTCATGAAATAATCAACCTGCTTCGTCGACTCCTAGTGACCCCACCAGCCTAGTGAGAATGTGACTTGAAAGTTCATGGTTGAGCAGCTTGCAACATCCCTCCTCAGCAATAGTGATTCTGTAGGAAATAAGTCAGTGTACAGTAAGATGCATATTACAAACCAGGCACTGCACATTATGTATATGACACCTGACGGGCGGTATTTTTAATAAGATTTAACAAATTGTTGCTGAGGATGTTTAGACTTAGTAAGTGGACGAACACCTTCAACAAAATAAAAAATTGAATTAATGAAAATAGGTCTGAAATTGTTCACTTTAGAATTTGTAATGAACTTTCAATGAGAAGATGTCAATCATATGTTTTGAATATATGTCAAGCAGTCTTACCAACACTTAGATTTGCGTTAAAGCATGCACTACATATTACACTCTAACAAAACATTGGCTGACAATCAACAAGATACTGACAACTAACTTTTAAAAAAGTCAATTGAATGAACAACTGCAAACACTCATTACTAAGGAAAAAAATATTCAACAAAGAAGCGTGACTTCAAAAAGTAAAAAAATGATAGTTATAGAGCATCTTAAAAATAATTGGACAAGATTGCAGTCCTACGTGTCAACTTGGCTTACAAATGAAGGGGAGTGACACGTCATATCTAATAACAACCCCACAGCATTAGCTTCCAATTTAATTCCCAGATATTTCTGACCATAGAAAATTATTACTAAAGCAATAAATTGCATTTACTAGCACCCAGCCAACAAATTCTACATCATTTAGTCATGGTGAATGGTGCACGCTGCAGATACAAGAGATAACAGGACTATATTCACCTGGCTAGAACAAGAGCCGCATTGCTTGCTGTCCATTGGTTGTCATTAGTCAGCAAGTTTGTCACATTGATGATGGTCTGTGCAAAACACGGCTCCGCTAACATCCACGTACGTCCCTCAGGTGATTCAGCCTGAGAGCAAAACAAAGTTGGTTACATGACAGACATGAAGCAAGCCAAATAGATTGCATGTGGTTAGGTAACTAAGCCACATGATACCTGCATATGCCACATGAGGATTGATTACACTCACCACTTGATAGGATCAAAATCAAAGTTTCAATTTATTAAGCCACAAGCAGCATAATATTTGAAAACTTGTGTTTTGATATTGACACCTTGTTAGAGACTTTAACAAGGGCAGTTTACACAGAGGTTTAAATTTTACCTGGAAAATACCATGAATCAATAATTGCTTGAAGGGATTGACTCATCACGTCAAAACTAATTTAATGCAGCAGTTTGAGAGTTTAATATTTGATATGACCTAACTAGTGCTGCGTAGCTCCTTAAAACACATGCATTACAGAAACTGAAACAAAATAAAGCGACATTATCCATGTCTTGGAATGACCAATGTCAAAAATGAGGAAAATTTTACAGGTGATATATCGTTCCACAAATAGGCTTGTATAATTATATACCGTAATCGTTCGGGTTAACGCCCATGCCCAGTTAACCGCCCACCCCTACTTTAGGTGGATTTTCGATTTAACCGCCCACTGCTCGGTTAACCGCCCCCCTGCTATTTTTGAAGATTTCCAATTAAGCGCCCACCTCTCGGTTAAGCGCCCATCCCCTACTTTTGACGATTGGTGATTACCGCCCTGTGCTAATAGGAAACGCGAATCCCCGACCTTTTAGATTAAGATCGATGATAACATTGAGTGCAACGACGGCCTCAGAGACCGCGGTTTAGCAATGTGAATTATGATACCAGTAACAAATTATTGTAACGGGTCATCGATTAACTTCAAAATGTAATACTTGAACACTTTGTCACTTTCTTTTCTTCTCATGTTCGCAAACTTTAGGAACCGCGCTGGCGTCTACA
>NMRA01000169.1:219883-321202 GCA_002633005.1 Phoronis australis
CGAAATCTACAGAGCCATTTCCAAGAACTTACATTTATATTTTGTAATTAGTTATGTACATTTATTGGCTACTAGCACAAATGCTAAATGTTGTACCATGTTTTTTCATATTCTCATCGATTTTTCACATTCTCATCGATGCAAAATAAATGCAGTTTTATATAGTTGCTTAATTAATTAATTTAGTTGCCTTGGCTAAAAGCTTGAGTAGTCATTTGAAATCAATTATCGAATTATACAATTTACAACCTTGGGACCAGATACTAGAGAAGATAACAACAGTTTTGGCAGTATGTGCTTTAAATTATATTCATTCTATTATTCACAGATCTGTTTAGTTTATTTAATCAAAAAGTGAATTTTGGTTGAGCAGTTGCCTTACCAGCTTCCTCACAAGTGTGTTGCTAGGCAATACGTAACCCCTCCGCTGTGTATTGCCTGAGGCTAAAACACTCCCCATCAGTCCATGTGTGAATTTCATCCCGTTTCTTAATGGATGATAGGCCAAATCCGTTAATTGAAAAACAGGTTTTCACCTCGTCAAAAATACATTTTTCACTTTAAATTGTCACTTAAAAAGGCATTTTACTTTTTTAGCGATCCTCTCTGGTGGTCTATGAATATCCTTGATTAAGCACATCTACCAGAATTTAAGAACTTTGGCGAAGAATTACAAATCCACTTTCTTGGTCGGCATTAACTTTTTCACGGCTTGTGATAACCACAAAATATTTCAACAGGCGTCCCATGAGTTATGCTGCAACAAGCACAAAAGTGAGTGGAGACTGTGACCAGGCCACTGACACAGTTTGCAAAATGTAGCATGTGAAGACATCGGGAAAAGTATTGTAAGATTCGAGTCCCTTGGACCTTTTTCTCATGAACTGGCAAGGTGTTGATTAAATTGTATCCTCATGCATGGTTTGCAACATGTAGCCCTCAGCTGGATAGATGCTACAGCACACCCCAACAGTTTCTCTACAACTCTCATCTAGTGAAGTTTAAATGGTCTATAGCCAAAATACAGTCACCAAATAAGTGGTTTCATCTCATCAAAACTACATTTTACACCTTAAACTGTCCCTTAAAAAGCACTTATTTTCTTCAGCGATCCTTTCTGGTTCTATACATACGAAGAAGCATGCCAATTAGTAAATTAAGATGACGTTGGTGAAGAATTCTTACTTCACTTTTTTGGTCGCCATTAACCTTTTACACTCACATAATAACCACAGTGTATTTCAATTGACATCACGCAAGTTAGGCAACAACAAGCACGAGACTGAGCAAAGCGCATGACCTATGGCAAGACACTTGCAAAATGTAGCATAGGAAGATATACGGTGGCATTTGCAACATTTGTGCCCCTTGGACTTTTTGATTGTCAACTGGCATAATTTCGCGCAACTTACGCAAGATGTCACCTGGTGAGGAAAGATCAAGTGAACCGCAACAGATTTTCAAGAACAAATTATGTTGACTAAATTATCAGAGTTGTGGTATGTGTTAATTATAATTCAATGTGCATGAATGGACGTTTTATTTGATGTTAAATATTCATAATATTTTGAGATGATTAACTTTTTATGAAGATTTTTTGGAGATTTATGCCTCACACTGATCACAACGTCAAAGCTGTTATAAGTACATTTTGCACAAAGAGGGTCAGCTAAGGAGGCCGTTGATGTCTTTAATTCCTTCTATTTCGAACCAATACTCCTGTAATCAATTCTTTCTTTGGGCAATCCTTTGTTCAGTTACCCAAATTGGAAAGCGGCATTTTCCACAGTACACACTCATATTTAACCATGCCCACCAGGAGCGCGTGCAGTGTAAAAAATGGCCAGTTGCTGATTTGGGCAACTGAAGGAAGGATTGCTCAAAGAAAAAGTTTGATTACGGGAGTATTTGTTTGAGTTAGAATTAAAGACGGCGTCCTCCTAAGGTGTCCCTCTATGTGCAAAGGTACTTGCCTAAATGTCAGAAAGACCTAAATATCAGCACTTTTATAAAATCTTACATGAAGCATAATCTGAGAAATTATGCATTTTTGTTCCACTGTAATGCATTCAATGTCCGGCACTGTCTCGTTTTTAAACCATTGCTTCATTTCGATTTCACTGAAAGAGGGTGTAATTTAGACCCCCCAAGATGGCCTAAGATATACAATCGCATAAATCAATTATAAAAGTCGAAAACAAAATCTTTTTCCACTATGAAATCATCTCAATGAACTGACAATACACCACGGTTTCATTTTTTCATTTGTTCTAACTCAAGTCGAAACCCATTTGCGCACGTGCGTGTGTCATATCAAGAAGGCAAAAAGATGCTAAAAACTCCAGTGAGATTGCAAGAACTTTTTTAGTTATCTGCATTGATTTATCGAGACAAATTAATGCAATAATCGGGTTACATTTTATGGATAATTTTGTTGCGCACAGAGCTGCATGTGTTCTAGCAGCAAAAATTTCAAAACAAGGAGTTGTAATTTGGTGACACGGTGTCCGCGGCCACATGGTTAGTCAGTTTTCAGTGGTGTGGCATATGCGGAAACATGGAGTCCGATATATAGGTTCTCCGAGGGTATGCAAATTGTGCTTTTTAAAGATCACTCAGAACATAAATACTAGTATGGCTTTCAGTGACAATAAACAGAGCGATTACGTACGTATTAAAGGAAAGTCTTGATTTCAGTAAAGAATTTACAACAACCCAATGCAAAGTGTGCCAAAACATCCAATATTTAGGTCGCTTTCATTGACAGACATAACAACAATGTGACTTTAATGAACAGTGAAAGGCATAATTCGCCAAAAAAATAACGGTCAGCTAGAGATGGTGATCACTGCCTACCACATACGTACACATGGAATTATAATTAACACAGGCACAAGTCGAGAGACGATTCAGTCAAGATAATTTGAACAAATCGATGAAAATCTGTCACAGTTTGCTCGAGTTTCTCTTACCAGGTGCCATTTTGAGGACATCTCGCTCAGTCTCACACTCAAAGCCTTTGCCTAACTCAAGTGACTCAGTTGAAATACTTTGTGGTTATCGTGCGCGTGGTGAAAAAGTTAACGGTGACCAAAAAAGTGGAGTTGGAATTCTTCGCCAGTCAACTTAATTCTAGTAACTAAGCTTCATCGAAGATATGTGTAGTAGAAAGGCACGGAACAGCACAACTGAGTGAAGAAAGTAAGCACTTGATAGTTTTAAGGGTGGAATGTATTTTTGACGAGGTGAAAACTAATCAGTGGCTGAATTTGGTCTACCGCCCATTTAAAATACGCGGGACGAAATTCCTACAGAAAGCGATGGGAAGTATTGTAGCCCCTAACCGGCCAACAGAGGGGCTGCGTGTTGACTTATTGACTAGTCACTAGTATTGGCAGTATTGCCGAACACTGCAGCCAACCACAAGCCTCATTTACAAAAGGAAAAAAACAAGTCTGTTGTGGTTCAACAGTTATTACCTGCTGTTGTCACTGCTGAGAAGTTTGACAAGTCCCCACAGGAAGTCCTCGGAACCTGAGTGACACAAAAACTTGTTGATGGTCCGCTCTTTCTCGGCGTGAATATCGTCAACCAACATTTCTAACGCCTGGTGCGCCCGCTTGTCCCGATGCATTAGCATCGAGAAATAATCACTCGATGACCAGTTTAGCGACATTCTTCCAAGTTTACATGATCAAAGATTTTTGTCGCCTGCCACTCCATAAAAATTGTGAAGAAACTGAAAAATTGTGTACACAAAAGTAAGTCTGTCTATTTCACCCCATCGTTTCGAAGTTGGTTTCCAATGTAAAGCTCAATGTCACGCGAGAGTTACCGAGATGGGACATTTGCCACCTGTTGGTGAAATCTCACTAAGTTGCCAGCTACCGGAAACAGGTCTTTGATATTGGAGGAGAAAAGCAGTTAGGCTTTCTTGACAACACTTCCTAAACCCAGAAACACCGTGAGAAGAAATGGATCAGCGAATGCTGAAAGCTTCTGCGGATGGCGATATCTCCACTATAATGAAACTTTTGCGGTTGAAATGCAAAGTTAATGTCCGTGATGAACATGGGGTCACTGCATTAGCTAAAGCTGCTGAAGGTATACATCCCGTGACAGCGTTTTCCCGCTCAGTCACTTTACCAGACGAAGGGGTCCTGAGTGCGTGATAACTTCTTACGTCTTTGTTACCTGCCAAGCACAGTCTTTTACCTGTTATGACAACAGGCACGCCAATTATCTACCAGGCTTATTGCAGACCACGTATGAACACCGTCAAACCCAGAGTGAAGGTGGTACGAATAGACGATTAGAAGAATAGATTATCGTAACTTCGGTTGCAGTTGGGCGATTTTGGCGATTTAAAAACTAAATATGATCACCATTTGATGAGGATTTCAGAAATGCTATTGTTGTATTACTACAGGTTCACTAGCTAGGCCTCTAGAAGTACTCACCAGTTAAACACAGCTACTCAAGCTTCACTGAGTAAAACCCAATCCCTGACAGCCTGATTGCCAGCAGGATTCCCGCCAGCAGTACAAATAAAAGAAAGGCATCCAGGGAACCACAAAACTGACAAATCAAAAGACACCACAGAAAGATAAAGGACAAATGATGTTGACTATTACAAAACTATTGGTTTATGTTAACTTTTATTTTTAAAGAGAGTTGGCCCTCTAACCATGAATGCCAGAATGGAGTTAATAAGTCGTCATTGGTTACAGGGGTAAACTTCCCAATTTTAATTGTTGTTGGGCCATAAAATCAAACAAGTTGGGAGCAACGGGGAAACGCCGTAATGCCATCTCTACTTTGCAGTTGAAACTGTGATGCTCTCATAGAGCTTAATTTCATACGCCGGAAGCTTTTCGATGAATTATGCCTCACACTGATTAAATCTCCAAAGTCACATTGCTGTTAGTACTGTTTGTACATAGAGGGACCTTAGGAAGTAGTCAATGTCTTTAATTCCTTCCAACTCGAACACTCACTCCCGTAATGAAACTTTTTGGAGCAGTCCTTTTTTCAGTTTCCCAAATCGGCAACTGGCCATTTTTATACTGCACAGGCCAGAGGATATGATGTTATATCCTCTAGCGTGTGAAGTGTAAAATTTGGCAATTGCCAATTTGGGCAACTGCATGAACGAACGGCTGCTTGAAAAAATTGGGTTTTACGAGCGTACTGCTAAAGTATTTATTTGAGTTGGAAGAGTTAAAGATACCAACGTCCTCCTAAGGTGTCCCTCTATATGCACAAAAGGTACTTATAGCAACGTGAAATATGGTTTAATTAATGTGAGACATAATTTGCATTTGAAGGCCCTGTGGGAGCATCAGTTAGGTCTCTCCTGCTAAGTACTTGGAGATGGTGGCACTTAGTAGGGCTGTCAACTCATCACAGCCATGCACAAAAGTCAAAGAGTTTCACTCTCAATCAGTGTCACACCAGAGAACTAACGCTATCACTACTGAACCAATGAGCTATATATATACTGAACATTTTCAGTTCCCACTACGGCCTTTTCCTGTTGATTCCAACTAGTGCGATTCAATAGCCCAATCACAATAAGTTATGAAGATGACTCCTGTAGCCAATATCTTACATGACTGATTAACTCCATTCTGACGCTTATCACGGTTGCAGGGACAGCTCTCTTTTGTGCGATAATTGCTCTAATCTCCAGTAAGATCGTATCTAGCCTGATTGGGTTGCACTGTTAAAATATAAGTTAAGTTATAACATATTTGAACATAAACCAATAGCATTTCTGTTCTGAATTCCTTGTCAAAGGCTGATCATGTTTATTTTTTGAATCGCCAAAATCGCCCAACTACAACCGAAGTTACGGCAATATATTCTTTCTAAATATACCAGTGATCGCACTGGGTTTTAATTGTGTCCACACATGGTCTGTAATAAGCCTGGTAGATAATTGGCTTGTCTGTTGTCATACCAGACAAAAGGTTGTGCTTGGCCATTTATACAAAGTAGCTAGATGTTATCACACACTCACAACCCTCTACGTCTGGTGCTAGGTCACTGAATGGGAGAACACCGTCATTAAGTACCACTCCCATGCAGACATAATGGTGACAGAGTACTCTGAGTTTTAACCTTGCTAACTTACTGGCAATAGCTAGAACATTATACCATCATCACAGACTATTTATTTATTTAAAGTGGTAATTATAGGTGTGTGTTGTGATTTGTCTTTGCCTCTAGATGTTGCATGGATGTTGCAGGGCAGTCAACAAGAATGTTACGGCTAGTAAACTATGAATTGAAAATTTTGTCAAATAACATAATTATAGGCTTTATCATCTAACTAACCTCCAAGGTTAGAGGTGGTGTACCACACCTGGGCTATGACAACCTTACTGCTTACAGTTGTAGGTGCTCTCATATACAAGTAATCCTATTACATGGGCGGTGCCATTTACATGACATTCACCTTATAATCAGCCTAATAATCTGATTTTTGCCCGTTCTCATTGGCGGATATTTGTAATCATAGGTACCTCTTTGGAAAATAATCGTTTTTTCTGTTCATCTGATGAGCATGGCAAAATTTTTGTTTGTAGTATTGTGTGCAGAAAGAAAATGTCACCACCTTAATTGTCAACCAAATGTGCCAAATTTTGGTATTCAACCGACAAAGGCTCAATTATCTGGATATGAATGTAGTTGGTGCGAAACCAATAATCCAATGTTTGATACCCACTTGAGAACTTCAATCAATATTCTCATTTCTCAAAATAATGCCACAACCCTAGCTGTGGCAAAATAAAATTGGTTTTCGCCATTCACTTAAATAAGTCGGCCAGAAAACAAGCCGATTTTATTACTATATTGTTCCTCAAACTCATAGACACTACTTGTCCGTCAAATAAGAATACTTTTTCTATCCAACATATAAAAAGTCAGGCGTAACAAACTTGATTCCATGTATTTTGAAATTTAAAATTTCAAATCATCACTTCAAATTCCACATTTCAAATACGTCACTTCACCTTAAGAAGTCAATTGCATAATATTTGCAAGATGTACAAAGACCAAACCTGAAATTATGAGACGCCAGGTTACAATGGAAGTACCAAAATAAAACACTGTTATTTTAAATTGAATCACTCTAAATTGATAATGCTGGCAGTTTAAAGAGAATCAATTACTTGAATGTGAAAAAAGTTGGAATCAGCTTTCACCATTTCATGGAAAAGTTTGTGTGTGGAAAAAGGTCTCCTTGTATATTTGCTGATTTGTCGGCTACTTTATTAGGTACCTTCCTTCAGTACTAACATCAAATCTCACCAATTTCAGACAAATCTTTTTCTTCTTTTTGAAGTCTTCTTACATTGTTACGAGTGCCAGAAGTTTTCAAAATTGTGTGTGCTTATAGATGATATACTAGTGGTATATATCTTCTGTGAAAAAATTTGAAAATTTCAGGTGTACTTTATTGGTAAGACTTTACCATACTATACAGCTTAGTCAGTACAACCCAGTCATCAGTTGGCTGGTCAAACTTGTAACAACCTTTTACTGTCATTAACTGCACAATTGACATACTGTGAAACTGAGTAATTAATATTGTTTGGCTGGGTATAACCTGAGAAGTATGTCACATTTGTCAACAAGGTAACCATGCATTTTACAGTCGGGTGAAGTCTTCACACGCACACACGCACACACACACACACACACACACACACACACAAGCACTGCTTTTTTATACCAATTAACACACTCAAATATTATGAACGCGATATTAAAATGTGAAGTACTTTATTCAAAATTACTGATAAGATATACATTGCAGGAGGTCACACAGCAGTTGTAAAGATTTTGCTTGAAGCTGGAGCTACTACAGAACCAGTAGATGGCGTTGGTGTCAGTGCTCTTCACAGAGCTGCTTTAAGTGAGTATTCAGACACTGTATACGATACTAGTTCGGGATTAACACCTGGGGCATTTAAAATGAGAAAATTAACATTAGACCAAAAAACACGATGGCATGTAGGTGTATTGATGTAAGCTACAAAATATTGCCTAAATATTGGCAGTGTATAGCAGTTACAAGTGAATTGTGTGGGTTTTGATAGCTGAAACTCTCCGTGGATGGGTGTACACAAGGACGTGGGTGAAAGTCACCAAATGTGGAAATGGGGGTTAGATGACCTAACTCACGTGGTGGACATTAAAATCCAAAGCGAGGCTCTCTGCGATAAACAAAGAGGAAATTTACATTGCGTGAGTTAATTGGCTGGTCTTTCAAGTCCAACCTGGATATTAAATCTTAAAAATGTGTCGATAATTTACCACAGAGACGTAGAAAAATACATTAGAGAACAAGTCAATGCACCAAAGAGTTGTCTGACGAAAGAGTATAAGTTTTTTTGCGCAAAACTGTTCGAAACATGAAAAGTAAATATGACCAAACTGCGGCAATCGTCACGATAGTGTTACGGATTAGGTATTGTGCTGAATGAGGGGTTATGTTTCTTCTTGTAAATTTTTGATAATGCTTTCTACTCTAACCAGATCATCTGCCAGTGACGAGTTGAAGATATATTCAAGATATATTCGACAGTTTTTCATTGCATTTTACTGTCATGTGCAATTAGTCACATCTGGTTTAATTTGTTGATCAACAGTATTAACATCAAGCATATAGCCTATGTCCTGGTGAGCTAGGGACTACCGGGACTGACAAGTGATTTGTCATTGATCTGAAAGAATAACTGACGCTATTAAATATATTTTTATTAAAATAAAAAACAGGCTCGTAATTGAAAATAAAAATTTTTTGACCATTTTTAACTAGTTTTGAAAAAAAAACAAGCACAGCCTCAGAAATCGCTTTGTATTATATCCACTCCCTTGCACACATTCACAAGTAATTATTTGACCATCAATTCTGCTTTCTTGGTTTTAATAATTCTTATATACGTCTATTTCATGTGTTAGGTTTCAAATATCAATCTGGACCAAGTTGAATTTTAAAATTAAAACACCTAACTCGTTCGTCCAAAGCATAACCTTGTTTTTTAGCTCAATTTCAGTTAACTGCACAGAGCAAGCATAGTTATCATGTTTCTTCAGGGGCCTCGTTCATCCGAGGAAAGGTGCTTGTGTGCCTTCGTGAGAGGGGCACTTTTTCGACGAGTGAGGAGAAAAATCTACCTCCCGGTCATCATCAATAGCACACCAGCCCTGTGCTCTTTCAAATTGTCACCTGGGTGGATACATGTGATTTGAGCTTCGGAGTGAACACTAGGATAATTTTTAGAGCCTCCTGGGGGGAATTTTGGGGGATTTTTCAATATTTTTGAGAGGCAATAGGGCTGATATACGGCCCCAAAATCGAGGGATTGAGGGCCCTGTCTTTTTAGAAAAGAAATATGCATCATCATTCAACCCGTCATGAAAACAAAGCCTGGCTGACCCAAGATTCTCCGGTCGTTGCTATGACGCTCAGCAACTGAGATGCGACAAAATAGGCCTACATGATCCAACTTTCCGAAAACATTTATAAAATTTTACACCATATTTTCTTTCATCTCGTGTATGGCAACAACCCAACGCTTCCGAATCTCAACGTCCTCAGGGCTTGTAAAACAGACAGTTGAATGTCCGTATTTTTTCTAGCTGTTCGAGCAACGCGGAATACAACCAGTATGCCGATAAGCCAACAGAGCTATTGTAGCGAGCCTCGTTTTGGAATGCGCCTCCTGTCAGCGTGAATTAGGTCGATATTCGAGTTTAGAAACGTTAGGTGTGTGTGTGTGTGTGTGTGTGCGTGTGTATGTGTGTTAATCTAAGAACAGTAAGATACTCTCCTAGAAAGGCACTTCTTGTTTTGAAAGCATGTTAAAATCATCGCTGGTCAGTTTCTGCAGTAGTTTCTGCAGTAGTTTCTGCAGTAATACTTGATGTCCTGACAAGAGCTCATTTGTAGTAGGCTCATTTATGCTGAGATAAACCATCTCGAACTTGATTTTCCTCATTTTGCGTTAATATCTGAAAACGCGTAATATATCCAAAATTTCGCGAGCTATAAAAATTAGGAGGGCATCAAATATTTCATTTCAACGTAGTCCTAAGGTGGCACTATGTAGCACAGTATTATACACCATGTGCATACACGGGTTTCAAGAGAAAGCAAATTGAATGTTTTTCACGGTCTTATGCACAACATGTATACAGTCAGTCAATCATATATTTGCAGACAAACAAACCAATGTAGTTCAGAGCCTTGTACGCCACGGAGCTGATCTGGTGAAAAACAATAAAGATGGATTCACTCCCATTGACTTCACAGACTATAAAACAGAATTATGGGATACGTTACATCGAGCAAACAAAGGAATAATACCCGCAGAAGAGGTGGAGATTAGCGATGTTCCCGTTATACCTGAGTATGCCATCAAGGTGAAGGAGAAAAAGAGTAAAACTGGGAAAAAAGGGAAAAAAGGGAAAAAGGGTGGGAAAAAAGGCAAGAAAGGAAAGAAGAAAAAATGAAGAAGGAAATTAACTATGAACATTTTTGTGATACTCTGTAAAGAACAGTGGTTCAAATAGCAACAAATCAAGTTTCTTGGCATGTGATTAATGCAATGTGAAATTAATGTGCAATGGTGTTGGATTTTAACAGAAAACAGGTGGACAAAAACGTGTGGAAACACATGAGTGGTTTAGAAATATTTCACACGATCTTCGAATTATTCGAACAAATTTTATTGGATAGTCTCTGCACCAACAAATTGCAAACCATCAAACTATTTTGGACTGCATAATTCGAATGCAAAGCACCAGCAGAGTCTGACATAACTAATACGCTGTACAAACACAATCATCAACAATTATAATAAACTGGGTAAAGCCACGTAATAAGTCGCTTTTTTGTTGTGATAATGTATGGTTATACAGATAATGTATGGTTATACAGATAATGATTAAATGTAAAATTGTAACAATCCACTTCATTATCTTCATTTTCACAATGCGTGTTTTTTTAATAAGGCCCTTGTGATCAACACCTTCCAATTTTAAGATGACTTCACTCAAATCCATGAAAAGGAGTTTTTTTAATTAGCAGTAAACAGCAAATCTGTTATAAAACATGAAATTTTAGTCTGAGTGTAAACTGCGGTGAAAACGTATCTTGAGGTTTCTGAGCCAGGTATCTCCTATCTAAATTCTCTTAAAAATATTGCTAGATGCACAAGACATTTACACCACAATGCAACGTGTCATAATGAATTCTTTCAACACAATCTCCCATAAGAGATAAACAGTCATAGGGAGCACTCTAACTCCATGACATCACGTGTCACCTTCAAATGCCACCTCAGACTGCGAGTGAACATAGAAGGGTCCCTCCTTGACATAGGTCTTTAGCCTCAGAAAATACGGCTGTCCAAAAATCGAGGAACAAGTTGTCGATTCTGTCAACAGTTTCACAATTTCATACTTAAGTTCTTTTCCTTCTTTTGTACGCTCCGTTGACCTGTTTAGTAGGAATTCGTTAAATCCTGGGTGGTTGTTGAGTTCGGTTTGTCCCCACGGCAACAAGGCAAGTGATTTAATTACTAGCAAAGCCTGTAGATGGAGCTCCACAAAAGGTTGCTGAATAGTAGACATGAAGTATTCCACAGGGTTTGGTAGCAGTCTTTGGTACCAGTTTTTCGTCAGTGACAGAAGTTCCTCCGTTTGGTGGCAGAACTGTAAAAAATTAGCTCTTTGATTCAGCCAATAAAATCAGCTAAATAAATGACTAAAAATCTTGCTTCCAACACAAGAACTTCTAGATCTAGAGCACTTATTGCTACGAAATTGGTCTTGAATTTTTTCTAAGCCAAATTAGAGGTAATTTCAGGACTTATAGAACTGACAGACTAGCCACTGCACGTCATCTATTAGTAATTTATTGTTGTACAGTGAGGTGCAACAGTGACAAACGAAAACTGAAAACCAAGATGACAATCCTAGCACACTTCATTTCTCTTGTCAAATGTTATGAGCCTCTTTCAGTGAGATAAAATTTAGAAAATATTTCAGCGTATTTTTCATTTCACTTTTCTCAAGAATTTAGTATCTGACCTCGGGATCTGGAATTTCTTCTTGCACTACAAACAACAGTTGCTATTACGGAAAAAATATTCGCAATACAGCAAAGTACAAAATGTCTGAAAATGACAGATAATTTGTAAATAATTACTGCTGAACTGGCATGAATCGACAGTTATATTTGCAAAAAATATTCAGAAATACTGCAGCAAAACACTAGAGATGAAATTTCAGCCTTAGTCTCAAGTCAATTTCATGATATAGACTCCAGAGCTTGTGTCTAATACGTGAACTTGAATTAAAAGCCAGATTTTATATGTTTGATAAATCCTAAGTTATGAACTTATGACAAGTGTCCACTATGATCTGGCCTCCGTTTGTTTTGAAAATTGAACCGGTGATGCTTACTTAATATTCAAAAAAGAATATCCAACTGAGACAAGCAAAAATGATGTAGAATTTTTTTCTTTTACTTTTCAAACATTGCTTGGAGAATCATGTTTACCTTTGCTTAATGTGTCTTTGCTCAGTACCTATTCAAAAAACACACAACATTTGCTGAAATTGATACAGGCAAGTGGCTTTTATAGTCGGTGAGTGCAGGCCTCAAAAATAAAAGACTACATTTTTGGCTTTATTCTACACTCGGGTGCACTGTCTTACAGAACCATCTCTCTAAGCCCAGTTCACACTTGATGACCCCGCATTAAAGCTACCTTAAGTTTAACTCAAGTTTGTAGATGAAATCTCAGGGTTATCAAGGATCTTTTCAAAAGGCTCGATCTGATCAAAATACTCATCTTCTGCACTCTGTGTTACTTTGATAAAGTCTTTAGCTGCACCAGGAGTAAACCCAAACAACATTGCCTACCTCAATGTAGAACAGGTTTGCGACAGTTGACATTGTCTTTGCTTTGACCTCTGATGCATCATGCTTCAGAGAGAGGCCCAAGGCTTCTATACATGCTGGCATGTAGTTGTCTAGGAAAGAAAATTAGAGGAATGCAGAGCGTTGTTATGTGCCCACCATGTCTATCGAATGTTCATTTATCATAGATACAAAGGATGATTACAACATCAAACATTTCCATTAAACAGAGCAGTGCTAGCTTAAAATAGCTTCTAGAGGGTCATGGTCTCTTTGATAGAAATATATTTACGACTGACATTTCATTAAGTTCCATCCGGGATCTCAAATGACAAAGGGGAAACAGAAAAAAATTGCCACTAGGGTACACAGCAATAATTTGATCCATCAGAAAGTAGTAAAAATACATTTGCCACATTTAACATTAGGGTAAGGAGATACAGCCATGGACGCAAACAACAAAACTGCCACTAGGAAAAGCCACTGTAGACGGAACTGTTTGAAAATCGTCATCAACCATACTCTTTCGATCCTTATTAGTGATTTGGCCTATTGAGGGACCAACAACAGACTCAAAAACAATAAAAAATGATCATTAAGTGGCACAATATATATGTCAAATTCATTCAAAAACATGAAGGTGACATCATCTTTCTAAAAGATACCTATCTGCCGTAATAGGAACTCTGAAGATAAAGAGGCAAACATAAAAACCGAAAATTGCGGTCCCAACTACGAAAGGAACATATCTGCAAAATGTTCCAAACATACATCAAGGGATTATGGAGATAAAGCAGCGGGTGCCAGACGGACGCTGGACAGAGATGACTGCATAATGCACTCACATATCAATACCATGGCGCATAAAAATACACAACCTCTCAACGGAAGTAACTGCAATAAAATAGCATACCATTCACATTTGGTATTATTTAATTCAAACAATCACATTGGTATTGAAACAAAAATAACATAAAAACTTAAAGCACCATGTAACGTCATCTTTGAAAATCAGGGTCGAGTCCTTTGTTTTGGTTTCTTAAAGCCTATCTTCAACGGTAACACATTTAATTTTGGTTCCTACAGTAAGTTGGGAGCATCACTCTGAGCCCACTAGTGTCATAAATTGCCAAATGTAACGAACTATTAGGCGTATTGGCTTGCTTTTGTCTACGTCACCGCCAGAACCATCTTTTAATTCAAACAGCTGCGAATAACACCCGCATGCATTGGTGTTCTATTAAGACCCCTATTCAATACATTTTGTTGTTTGTGCTGGGATCTCGCGGTGACGCAACATGGCATGAAAAGGCAGCTTCACTTATGATTTGCCTGATTGAACTCGCATTTTCTTATACTATTAAGGCTTAGTCTGTCTAAAGTAACAAAATTCCATTGAAGTTAGGCTTTAATACTGCGCACTAGCATTCCTAACACCATGGACTGAGCATGATTTCTTCTCATGAAAGCCTCGTTTTACAGGACTCTTTACAGTCTAACTTAGCAACAGTGTTTCACATTGACGTAATGAAATCTACAATCATGGAAAAAAAAGCATAGCACAAAAACCACTTATTAGTAAAATTTACAAACCATGTTTATGTAATGCCTGCTTTCCCTCGCACGATTTTCCTACAAAGCCAATGGTCTCTATGGCAACACTTTTGAGGGACAAATCTTCACTGGAAACCTCGTTGAAAACGGTGCGCAAGAACAGAGGATAGTTATCACAAACTTGAGTGGGTTGTATTTGCGTTGCAGCACCAAAAAACTTGATGAGCCCTGGAACATGAAAAAGTCAATTGTCACAAAAGCTGAACCACTCTGTATGTCAATTTCTGGACAGTGATGCCTTTTTACTTATTGCCTGTACACAATTTGTTCATAAAATAAATAATCAAAAAATCATAAAGTCTACGAGTTACTTCCCCAGACAAACAGTACACAACACCTGAAGATGAGAAAGCGAGGATCGGGTGCAGAGAAGCATTGATAGTTAGAGATGAGAAGATCATACAGTCAGTACTCTCCGATTTAGCACATAATATGGCGGACACAATAATCTTATAATTGTCATATTTCTCAAACAAGAGCAATGCAGAGCAATGATAAGAGCCCACTGCATGGATCGCATATAGCGCAGATACAAGGGATGGTTATTGGTCTCACTAAATTGAGCAATGCTAAGCTTACAATAGCATCTAGGGGGTGCATAGCAAGTCAGCAATGCTCCCTCAATTGGAACACACTTGACAAGACCGTGGAAAAATTAAAACTGGCCCTGGGAGCACAGTGGTAATCAGATACCTCCAAACATCGTCATCTGTTGTCAATGATAGATTGCACTTGCCAAATTTCACAAAGATCCAGCAGCAAAAAACAACTGCAAATGCTACAGGGCGCCCTTGCAGATAAACTGCCCAAAAATAACAAACATTACTTTCCCCACTAGGAACACATTTTCATTACGATTCTTAGAGTGTTTTGTCCAGTAGAGAGATGGGCGCCAAAAACAGACTAATATATAATAAAAAATGGCCACTACGAGGCATACACTACACGNTGGAAACCTCCTTGAAAACAGTGCGCAAGAACAGAGGATAGTTATCACAAACTTGAGTGGGTTGTATTTGCGTTGCAGCACCAAAAAACTTGATGAGCCCTGGAACATGAAAAAGTTAATTGTCACAAAAGCTGAACCACTCTGTATGTCAATTTCTGGACAGTGATGCCTTTTTACTTATTGCCTGTACACAATTTGTTCATAAAATAAATAATCAAAAAATTATAATGTCTACGAGTATGTGTTGTCGATCGTATTTACTTCCCCAGACAAACAGTGCACAACACCTGAAGATGAGAGAGCGAGGATCGGGTGCAGAGAAGCATTGATAGAGATGAGAAGATCATACAGTCAATACTCTCCAATTTAGCACATAATATGGCGGACACAATAATCTTATAATTGTCATATTTCTCAAACAAGAGCAATGCAGAGCAATGATAAGAGCCCACTGCATGGATCGCATATAGCGCAGATACAAGGGATGGTTATTGGTCTCACTAAATTGAGCAATGCTAAACTTATAGCATCTAGGGGGTGCATAGCAAGTCAGCAAAGCTCCCTCCATTGGAACACACTTGACAAGACCGTGGAAAAATTAAAACTGACCCTGGGAGCACAGTGGTAATCAGATACCTCCAAACATCGTCATCTGTTGTCAATCATAGATTGCACTTGCCAAATTCCACAAAGATCCAGCAGCAAAAAACAACACTGCAAATGCTACAGGGCGCAATTGCAGATAAACTGCCCAAAATCACAAACATTACTTTCCCCACTAGGAACACATTTTCATTACGATTCTTAGAGTGTTTTGTCCAGTAGAGAGATGGGCGCCAAAAACAGACTAATATATAATAAAAAATGGCCACTACGAGGCATATACTACACGTCGAATCCATGTGAAAACGAAAAGGTGTCATCGCCTCATTAACAGAAACCTATTTGACAAACTACATAAAAATCCACAAAATGAAGCTCTAAAAACAGAGGAAAACAGAAAAAAACATATTTGCCAAAAGGGGGCACAGCAGGAGTCGAACACGGTCAAACATGGTTATTTGTTGTTATCCTCATATAAATACACTTGCCAAGTTTAGCAATATTGCAGAGTGTTTATGAGATACAGCCACAGACACTACAAAAATAGAACTGTCACTAGGAGGCGCCAGAGTAGTCGGCACTGGCAAAAGTTTTCATCACATGTCCTCTTCCCAGTAAGATTTATGTCAATTTTCATGATTATCCTAAGAGTGGTTTGCTGACAGAGGGGCGAACGCCAAAAAAAAAACAGGCTAAAAAATAAGAAAATCAGCCACTAGGTGGTGTGTACGTACTATAATGTCAAATCCATGGAAAGATGTTATCATCTCTTCAATAAAAATTTATGTACCAAATTTTATAAAAATCTGTCCAGGAATTCCAAACATACAGACCAAACAGTAAAAATAAAATTGTCACTAGAGGGCACAGCAGTTGTTTGATCCATCCAAAAGCTTTTGTCACTTGTTGTCGCCTTCACATGAATACACTAGCCAAATTTAACAAAGATCCCACCGAGGGTTTAGGAGACACAGCTGTGGACGCAAAAACAAAACTGCCACTAGGCAGAGCCACTGTAGTCGGAGCATTCCTAAAATCATCATCAGTTGTCCTCTTCCCCAAGGAACATATTTGTCAATTTTCATAATCAATCTAAGTTTGGCCTGTATAGAGGCAGATGAAAAAACAAACTAAAAAACAGTAAAAATGGCCACTAGGTGGTGCAAAACACATTGAATTCGTTTGAAAATGTGAAGGTGACGTCATATTCCTAATAGATATCTATATAATGTCAAATTTCATGAAAATCAGGAAAACTGAAGACACAAAGGCAAAGTTAAACATTAAAACGCGGAGCATTGAAATGCATCCACAACTACGCCAAAAACGGTTGTTGCTTCTAGGGATGTTTATTTGTATCACAAAAATCACAATTAGATGACACAGAATACATCCAGAAAAGGAATGTATGTATTATGCAAAATTTCATGAACATACATCACAAGATTTTGGAGATAGAACAGTGGACGCCGGACAGACAGAAATCACGGAATAAAAATTGCCACTAGGGGGCACACTGGTAGTCGGATCCGTCCAAGAATTTACTCATGAAATACCATCCTTGAAAGGAAAATACATGCAAACTTTCATCAACATACGTCATGGCTTTTAGAGATACAGAGGCAGATGCCGGATGATCGCTGAACGGATGCCGGACGGACGCCGGACGGACAGAGATGACAGCATAATGGGCCTACGGTATGTGAGTGCATAATAAAATAGCAAGGTTTCCACTGAACAGATATATCATAAAACCATAGATGATAGACAACAGATTTGTAACTCCAACATTTACTTCCGTGCTAGCCAAGAGGCACTGCCACTCTCCTAAAATTTCTGGTGCAGTTTCCAGTTAATGTATTTTGACGAGAAATATTTGCATCTACTTTACTGTTCAGTACAATGAAAAAAATATTAATTTCAGCATTGAAACGCTGTTCAAACTCTTCAATAGTAGAAGTGTTGGTATCATTAGTACTTTTGCCAATGTACTGGTAATTAATTACAAAATTCAAACTTCAGTGCCGACTGATTAGGTCGTCTGCTTGCCCAATAGCAGCATAGTTATCGGACAGTTTGTGATTTATGGTTCACATAGGCCTATTGAGAAAACTACGAAAGCATGTTTGTGCAAACTCAAAGGAGTACCTGTGAATGCAAAAGATACTTACATAACGTTTTTGGTTTAGAAAAAATTTAATGTTGTTCGAATTAAAAAATGTGCCTCTGCAACGATTTGACTAGTTTAACCTTTGCATGTTTATAATTCAACATTCTCAAGTGAGCAGTTCTTCTGGGAAGTGTTGAGTGGCCCTTAATAGAGCAGTTGGTTGTACTGTGCATGAGCCTTAGTTAAAGCGTGAAATAGTTCTAAAAGAACCGTTGAATAATTCAACATAAATCACACTATATACCGTGCTCACTCAACTACTGAAGGTCCTCTTCATTCAAGTTCTCATTAAGGAAGGTTGGATGACAATATCAATGACAGTTGTAATACCTTTTATAAAAAATTAATGTTACCGTTCTTCAACGTTATCACGAAACCTGCCTCTTTCAGTTCTTGTTCCTGGATTCAGAAGTAACCCTGAACCATAGGAAAAAAGACATACAACAAAAACGAATCAAATTTCGAAAATCATCGCCTTCGTACGATTCCGTGTTGCTGTCGCCAGACTGATGTTCCTCTCCAACATCAATGTCGAAAATCGACGTTATAAGTGATGGAAACTTGTATCCTTTGTCTCTAACTGTACTGATTTTGTCTAATGTTGATAGAGTATAACTTTTGGTTTTTACAATGCATTAATTGTGTTGCATGCATTCATATTAAATGGCTTCATTCATTGAGTTGAACAGAAAATAAATTAAATGTAACACAATAAAGTTTTGAAAATACATAGAGCAGTACCAGGACTCCCTAAGAATCGAGCTGTTTTCAAAAACTTTGCGCCATTGGTAATCTTATTGCTTCATGCATTTATGGCGAGAAAATAATAGACCAAGTATCATGCACGTGTACACTGTAGCAACATTTTGTATCTTATTCTTATTTGGCCAATCTGTTGATACAGTGAATTTCCTTATTTATGCCCATTCTGATTTGACCGCAACTTGAGTTTGTTGGGTTCTATCATATATTGGGTAGGCACTGGTGCTTACTCAAATGGGCTTCATTTTACAAACTAGTTCAAATTGAGTAAGTGAAGTAAATAAACGAAGTGGGTGATTATCATCACCGGAATTTCATCATTAGTATCTTTTGCCAGGTGCTCAACTTTTCTGAGACTTGGGATCGTCAGATTTGTAAGGTAGAAGTGTTTCACTGGATGTCCAGGTCTGTGGCATTATACTTATACCGGATCAAAATTAAAAAAACGAGATTTTTGTTTAGATCAGTAGCTGCATGATACACGTTTTACCAGACGTGCGCAGGCAGCGCATGTGGGCCCATTGCACTGATCACTTGGAACCATTTTTATGGTTGTTAAACCAAGCTGAGGAGCTTGAAACCTGATTCACAACAAATTTTGGCAGTGGGATTTTCCGAAAAATGCAATTAGTTAACAACAAAGATTGATAGCAATGGACTGCAGTTTTGTAGAAGCTCTGTCATAGATTACAGATGCATTACAGAGTGTAAATTTGTTGAATTCTAGCTTTACGATTTCACCTGTTTCGGAGACCAGGTTTCAACCACTTTTGGGCTATACTAAGCGCCCCTCCCCCCTTCCTGAAGCGACCCTGGCCGCTTGTTAGGGCGAATACGGTAATATTTCCGAAGGGCAATACTTAGTATCCTTTATGCATGAGACCCTTTTGTTACATTAGGAGTGGGATTGGTTCATCATGTACCCTACAGGTGGCATAGGACTTTACAAAACTGGTTGAAGAATTTTGTTTTCGTCATAAACGTTCGTTTGAAAGGCTTAAGTTGGAAACGTTAGGACTTAAGGCGAAAATTTAAAAACCATTTGCGCGCTTACAAAAATTTAACATTGAAGAATAAAAACAACCTTCTCATCCCTCTGGTGTTCCTGTTCCATGTTTTCAAAGAAGTTGGTTGCATTTTCATAGATTGCAATTGAGAGATTTTGTGCGGCATATATTCGACATGAAATGATTGTGTAACCTGCTGTTGAATTGCGAGATAGATTTTGACTGGTCCAGGTGGTTATTTCTGAAGTATTAATGTAATCCTTATTTATGTTAAAGGTTTTACCAGCGTTCTATTTATTTGTACACGAATGTGAATTTGTTGAAATCGCTGAGATCCAAATCCTGGCCAAATGTGCGCATTCTGCTGAGACCAACCATCTGATCAGGGCCAGCGAAGAGTAATTTGGTTAATTCGCTCACTAGACTATGGCTCCTCGTAAGGACAGGAGTTCATGAGTCACTACCTTTGGAAGAAATTTCACGGACAATTTTCGCCAAAAAGTTTACCAGATAGTTTTCATCAAAATGGAGAAAACAAAAATCTATTTGTGAAGACAGGATTACGTAGTAGGCCTACCAGAGCTTCTTAAAAAACATTCATCTCCGAATGGCTTTGAACAAATGTATAAAGTCTTATTGCTGAAACAACTGCCATTCACGTTGACACAAGAAGTAAGCTTTTCTTCCCACAGCCAATTATGGGGTTTTCAGATGGTATGGAAGCTAATTCCTTTGCATTTCGCGTGTGTAACCAAACAACCGGCCACACAGCAGCCGACCATGTTAGCAGATGACGTACTTGCCGGAAATTGCACCAGAAAATTTAGCCAGGTGTCGCCAGTGAATAATGACGTAAGAGCTTGCGCGTAAGCTCACAGATTTCGTCAATTGAAAGTATACGGAGTTGGCGGTCCATGCTCTATAGTCTATGATAAAACCAAGTGATAAAATTCTGAGCATTTCACTGCAAAATGCAATCAACCTTTAAAAAGGGAAAGGAAAATTCTGATGACAATTATTTTTGTGCTAAATTGAAAACAGATTACCAAAGTTGGGAAGGGGAATGAGAGCCAGTCATAGTGAGGTGGACGCACGTTTTAGAAGGGAAAAAAGGGATGGAATAAGGAAAGGTAGAGAAGGTGAAGAACACGACTAGCAATCCAAAGTTTGCAGCTTCATATTGAACTGTTTGAACCTCAATTGAGATTTGTTTCCCTATAGCTCCGTAACAAGCATTGGGCAGATGTGAATATTGAGTTTGTGTGTAGAACAGAGTGAATGCCAATACACACAGCCAGCATCTGTAGTCAATAGTCACATCTAAAAATACACCAGCACCACCCTGATTCTGTGGTATTTACCTAAAATCCTGCGCACAAACCACAATGCTGCACATAACCAATTCAGTTAAATGAATTAGACTTCTTTAGTGAGAAGTATATGGTTTACTTGTCTCAGAAGTGTGAGAGTGACCTAATCTTTCAAAAACTAGGTCAATATTATCATGCACTTTTCTACCTCCGTAAAAGAGGAGAGTTGAATTCAAGAATTGAATGTTGCGATTAAATGGTTGTGAAATCTGATCATAAGGGTGGAGCGAATTACAGAGAGCAGATTGAATATTTCAAACTTTGTCAAAATCACAATCAAGTGAGATGAAAGAAAACAATAACGCCACCTGGTAACAGAAATCCCATCATCGGGTTCGAGCTAACAGATGTCAGCATTTCTTGCAGCTTTTGGAGAACATCTTGTTGGTTCAGGAACTCAAATCCATGGTCGCACAAAGCCAGTTCCTATGAAATACGACCAAAATACACATTTCAGCATTTCCTGCTAAGTCAAGAAATCATTTCAATATCAATACAATTAATTTTATTCTTTCTTGGAGAAAGATAATCATCAGTAAGTTTGTAGATAATTGATTAATCATCTCACAAATGTCCTGCCAAAAACAATGCATACAAATGACCAATAAATAAGAAGTATTGCATAACACAAGAAGATTAAAATGCAGTCCTCATACTTTGACAACCGGTTCAGATTACATTGTATGTCTTCAGGTGGCAATAACGAGTTTAAAAGTTTGTTAAGCACATGTGGCGATTTTGTGAGCAGCTAATGTAAACTTAGTAACACTAGGTGATCCGTTAAGTTTACAGTTGTACACAACAGTTTCACCTTGATCAGTTCCAAAGCATTCAGCTGCACAAGTAGGTCATCTTTGTACACTTCGTTGACAAGTTGTTGCAACATTCCACACTCGACAAAGTGGTGGAGAGCATGAGAAGATATCTTGCACATTTCAATCACAACCTGAGAAACAGATGATGGAACTAGACAAAATCAACTTTCAAGGTTATGTAGGACCTCAGTGACAGGTCTGCACAATAGTAAAATATGTACAAACTATAATAAATAGATTTCAACTCGGCAAAAGTTATATTCGATGAAAGTAGAAAGCTTGTAGAATTTGATTTTTGACTTAAATTTGTTTTGCAATCAGCTATCAATATTGATACCAGTTATTCAGTGAAAGAAAATGGTTCGCAAAATTTGGGTTTCCTGTATGTCAGTGAAAAGTCCTACAATGAATGGAGCTACAGCAACAACTTTTCTAAAGAAAGTAGTTCCACAAATAAAGTAGTTCCTCAAACTGCCATATTGTAAGCTGGGCTGAAATTAAGGTCATTGATATGCCTTGTTCACAAATGTTCTTAGAATGATGTAAATTACTGCCCCAGCTCATCAAAACAATAAAATAAAGGACATATTCAGTAAATAATCAAAAATAGCATTTGCTCAAATGGGAACAATAAGCTTCCCTCGGACCCTGTTCATAATGATCCCCTACGGTTATGCAAATAGACAAAACAACATCCAGTATTTCAAAGGATTCAGGTGAGCTGATGTCTGTAGAACTGCATCACAAGTGCACTGGCGACATAGTTTGGGGAGGGGGGAAGGTTCAGTATACAACTACAAGACCAGAGAATGGACTCAAGTTTAATGGTATGTCACAATTTGTCACATCTCAAAATTCATTGAAATGTCAAAGGAAATGCTATTGCTTTATTGGAACTTTTTACATGCGTATAATTCACATCAATTTTGCTTTTATAACATAAGCAAGACAATATTTGAAAAAGGAACCACCTCATGAAGCTGCATAAACAACTGTTCAAGCAAGCACGTTGTCACAGAATATCACCATATCACAGGGAATCCATTCTCAGGAAAGGCAATCAAAGAAAATTTGCCAAGCGCAATTACTTTCATGAACGAAACAGAATAGTATGCACCATATTCATTGAGTGAGTGCATGTCATGTACACCCAGGAATCTTACCTCATACACTCTGTAGCGGACAATATCGCTGTGGAGCATCACCTGTTTTAGTTCCCCCAAGAGGTCGCTGCTGGCAAAGAATGCTTCTAGGCTCTCCTGTTGGTTACCTATTTGGAAATGAGATAAACATTGATGAGATAAATGGCAAATGAGTCCACAGTAGTCTTTCAATAAAAGATTGAACAAAAAAGGGAACGTCACATGAAATGTCACATGAACACTCAGTCACATGTTAGCAAATGTGTGGGACTGATGACAGGACAAAGAAGTGAAAGAGGGGGACGAGATGTGGAATGCAAGACGGTACAAGGGACATAACGAGGGTAGGATGAGGTGAAAGAGGAAACAAAGGAGGATGGGAAGCAGAGTGAAAGATGGAAAAACAAGCAAAAGGGAGATAATCAATACCTGACTCACAGCATAAGCGTAATTAAGTAAACAATTTCAATACCTACATACATTAGCCACTTGCGGAATTAAACAACCGGAAAGATAATGTATTCCTTAATAACCCTACAAAAACAAAACCAAAAGAGAAATATGGGGGAAGATGATGAAGTGATTAGGGAGGTAGGGAGAGAATGAGAGGTGTACAGAGTGCAGGGCAAAAGGAACAGGGGTGAGGGAATACAGGGAAGGAAAGCACAAGGGAGAGAGTAGAAAGATGGGCTAGAGGAAAGGATGGAGGGATGGATAAAAAGAGGCTATGGACAGAGGGAGAGAGATCAATTAAACATACCAAGCGGTACTAAAGTCTTCTTTGCCAGCTTGGACAGATCTGTATTGTCTGTAGCTAGTGCATGTATGACATCATGCAGGAGCTGTCGATGAGAACAAAGTTCCACCGGGTTCTCGTTAGCAATGCGGGAAATCTGGAACAAACCAATCAAATATTAAGTTTGCTTGAGTACACAAAAAGGGCTCAGAAATCACATTTTGACAAAATTCTCAACTCAAGAAATTTCTTAAGCAAACTCAATAACCTGGAAATCCAACTTCTAATTATTTTTTAACTAAATGAATGAAAAATCTTAATTCAAATAAGACACTTCCAATTAAGACAAAATATTTCTCCAAAAACCTTTTATTAATTTGTGTTGCAGCAAAGAATACAATGGCAAATATTAAAAAATGTCACCAAAATTCAAAATGAATCGGACTGACGTTTTCAAGACTAAAGAGTTGTTTAGCTCCATTGTATACGTCACGTGAAACTCACAGTAGTTACTTCCGCTAATAGGAAATCAGAGAGGAAGAAAAAGCTATTTTTTGAAATTTTAGCACTGGTTTTAATTAACAGAACTGATATGGAATGAAAATCAATTTAAAAAACGACAGGTTATCCACTCACACAAAATGCATATCAAATCTATACATTGGTAAGGAATGGACTTTCAACCCCATGAGTCCAGTTGGAATTGCAGATTTTGTTAAACGTCGGCCATCGGACTGAGTCTCGATTTATTTTCAGAATGCCCGATTGATTTTACTTGAGTCCAGACATTTGCCGAATTCATTTCTGGAAATGGTGTAGACAGAATTCGAGCTCTTTGCCCTTCATGTTTGGCGATTCAAAGCAAAGAACCACTCCGTTTGAAAGTTTTAATTTGTTTTCTTTGCCGATCAATTCAGGACAAAGCTTGGTTGCCATACTCCAATCTTATTGGGTGTTACTTGTGCGTTTTTCACTCAAATGAATACTGCTTTTGGTGCATTTCTCATGTCATCAGCCAAACGAAACTGTAGAGCTCATATCATTAATTTGTAAGGAGTTTTGGTGGCTGATCCAATATCTATGATTATCCCTTATGAAAAACTGCCATGCCATTCACAACTCTTTACTTTGACAGTGGCAATATGAGACATTTGCGTTTTCAGATAGAGTAAATCCCTCAATTTGAACATTCAGTGTCGTCTCAGTCTTCCATTATGAAACCCATTCGACGCATTGTTCTGAAAATATAGTTGTGTCATCTGCCGCAAAAAGGCCAAAAAGACAGTGTTCCAGGTACGGACTTTGACCCAGATCCTGATACGGTAGATGATCCATTTCCCGATCCGGATTGTGGTGATATCACGACTCAGTTAACGAAATTAAAATATGCGTGCAATGAACGGTGAACCTCTCAACGCACTGGATTTTTACCTACATCAGCATCCCAGTTCCTACAATTCGCTCCAAAATTAAGAATAGGCGATCAACAACAAGAACGGGTTTCGAATGGCATAATTGCAAATTTTTAACAATCCAGTGGATAAATATCTCTAGAAAGATTGGTTTTAACTGGCCTTACTCTTCTGTACTCTTAGATTTAGGACGCACGTGAATTGGTGTGTTTACTCTACTAATTACATTCAAGATCTTGGACGAGAACGTGGACTCAATGTTGTGCAGTTTCTCCAAGAATTACGATCATTGCACAGTTTTACTGTTGGCTGTACCAACTTCAGAATGTTGAATTTTATCTGACATTGCTAAAATATTCTCCAAAAGAAAGCTGTGCACATGCAAAACATGAAACTCAGGGAAAACATATAGGTTGGACTATAGAGGCCAAGCATGATTCAAATTGCCAACTTCATGGGAAGAAAGAACATTACTGCTAAAAAGTTTACCCCCCTGGTAGATTTTTGGACTTAAGACGACAATGACATCACTTGTATGAAAGACGCAATCTTTTTTATTCGAGTGTGTCTGCGTACTGTTTCAAACATGTCTGTATAAACTGCTTTTTCTCCAGGCCTGGGCATACAGATCACACCAAAGCGAGAACAATTGAATGAACTAATGGCTGTAGTATTTTCGTGCCTTGATGTGAGATGTCAGCTTAGCTGCACTTGACTTGAGGCAAGCAGCTCAGCTTGTAGCTCTCCTCAGTTAACTGGAATAAAAGAATATTTTAACAGACCATTCAATCAGTTACCTGTTTAAGACACACCCTAGACACTTCTGGTAGTGGATGGTGAAGGCCTGAGTTGAGTTCAGATGTGAAGTTATGCAGTAGAACATGACTGTCTAACACTGACAACAAACGACTCAGGACATCGCAGCATAACACGATTTGATCTCTGCAAAATGGTATTCTATAACAGAATTCTATCAAACAACAACTAAAGCCGCTATCAACTATGTTCTGGAGTCTGTGTCATGAAAGTGACTTGATCTAAATCAAGGGTCGTTATTTGACAGGTGTCAGGGCCTATATATTTAACCAAATAATAGCCTCGGTGCAAAACAAATTTTAAATTTACAGCTTTGCACCAATGTGGGTAATAAACTGACACAATGAAAACTGACAAATTCAATGTCATTAAGACGTTCCTTGAGTATGTTAACTATTTGTTACCATTGCTCAAACGATTGTCATTCTATAGTTATGCTGTTGCTAAATTTATGGAACAACAAGATGCATGCATGTTTATTGGCAAACTGAAAACGCTCTAAAGAGTAACACTTGGTACAATCAAATATAAATTTAAAGGTGAGGTCGATGATGAAACCAATGTTACTGTATTAGATAGCCAGTACAGAGATCTATTCAAAAACCAAATTTAAACAGGTTCAGCCAAAGACATAATAATTTGAAAAATGGCAGTCACAGCGAAACCTTGGGTTCGATTTTACCCATGAACAAATAAGTCTTTGGGCTATTAACTAAGTTGACACGGTACCTAAATTTCATGCCGATCAGACAAAAATGGGATCTCAAGTACAATTATGATGGGGTAACTAAGTGCAGCTTTAACTAATCAACGGATCACTAGAACGGTAAATCGTAGACAAAAATGAGTTCCATAATGCTGATAGCGCATGTATAAAGATCTATATCCACATACCAAATATCAGACCTGTCAATTGGGTCACTGAAGATAGGGCACAAAAACTCAGTTGATTGGAGAGCAGTCGTAGGAAAATCTCAAATAACTCAAGAAAAACAAATCACACATTTGCGATAGCCCTTGAAATGACCTACCCAAAGAAAACAATCCCACCAGAAGTAGTGGACCTATAGCTCCGCAAATCAAAAAAGGGGAAAAGGGGCTGCTACAGGCGCAATTCATTGCAGTGCCATCTCGCATTCAATTTTAACCAAAAACAATAGGCATTGAGACAATTATGGTACACGTGATGAGTGAAAATTTTACTTTGATCTGATAAGAATTGCGACTTGTAGTGTGCCAACGTCAAGAAATAAACAAAAAACAACAAAATTTTATGACAATTATAGCATACTTGGATTTCACCAAGTATATTAGCATGTAGCAAAGGATGCATGCCTACGATCTAACAACACGTCCTGATAGGTATGGCCGGGGCAACATAGGGACCGCACACGAACAGCCGTACAGTCATCATACAACAAGCTGTCAGCATGACTTCCAACTCCCTAAGGGCCTAAGCCTATGCCTATGGGGCCTGCAAAATGCAAACGCCACTAACCTATTTGAGGTATTCAAAAAATCAAAAACCAAATTAAACGAAGTATTTGCCACTACGTCTTTCAAGGCGGACGGGTGTAATGAACACAATGCTGTTTTCAACTTCTCGAGAGCAGCTACAGGATCCTTGGTGTTGGGAAGAGCGTCAAGAAGCCCAGCAATGGCACTGCGCGAAACATCCATGCTTCCTCCAAGGCCAATGTTTTGAAATTGTTGCACTGTCATCCCAAGAACTAAATATCTAAAACTTAAAATAATACCAATATAGATTAAGTATATGTCACTAACTTATACTATTTTAGACCTTTAAAGTGTAAAACAAAGGTACCAATAAACTAATTTTTTAAAAAAACTAGACGACATCAAGGGATATATTCACCGTTTTGCTGTTGCCTTGACACATTTACTATTATCATGGAACAGATCTCGCATTGTGCTTCCGCTTAACGAGATTTGTTGCGTTGGGAACAGCGTCAAGTTGAAATGTAAAATTGTGATAGAATTTCAATATACGGAGGGAATTTGGTAAGAAATAATCTTTTGGGGAACTAATTTGGGACGCTTCATGTCGTATAATGACATTCTTCATTATTTTGCATCCATTACCTGTCAGAATAATAGTCAACTTGCCGTCCAAAAATGTGTCATTCAAATTTCAACAAGCATGTCAACATTGTCATTGACTATGATTGACTGTCAAGTTTCATGCATCATGTTCTAGATTGTAATGCTAAACTTAAGCTAGTGTTATCGGTAATTGTTTACAATATGAAGACATTGACTTACACATATGATTTTGGTATCGTTCAATTCCTTGCAACGTTATCTTTCCAAAATACACAGAAATTTTTCCTACAGTCTAGAGAGTCAAGTGACCTAATTATCGGACGTTTTGGCACATTTTGCATTATATTTAATTGAAAATAGCACGGATTGTTGTAAATTCTTTGCTGAAATAAAGATTTACCTTTACTATATCTTGTCACCGAAAGGCATATATGTTCTGACTGATCGTTAAAAAACACAACTAGCAATCCTTCGGAGAACCTTATAAATATCGGACACCATGTCATGTCCATGTTTCCCCATACGCCACACCGTGGAAAACTGACTAACCACATAATGGCCGCGAGCACCTAAGTAGCAAAATTTCAGCTCAAGTGTTTTGACATATATGCTGCTAGAACACAGATCCATTCGCAACATAATCATCCATAAAATGATATCTGATGACGGCGCCAAGTCATTTTGATGAATCAGTGCAGACGACTAAAGCACGTGCAAAGTCACTGCAGTTTTTAGTATCTCTTTGGCTTCTTGATATGATGACACCCATACGTGCGCGGTCGGGGTTTGACTTGAGTTTAAAAACAAATGAAAAAAGGGAACAGTGACATATTGTCAGTTCAATGAGATTGTATCATTGTGGAAAAAGATTTTGTTTTCTACTTTTATAACCGATTTATGCGATCGTCCATTTTAGGCTGACTTGGGGGTCTAAATTACACCCTCTCTCGGTGAAATCAAAACGAGGCAACGCTGTAAAAAACGAGACAATGCCAGACATTGAATGCATTACAGCGGAACAAAAATTGGTGTGATTTAATTCTCAGATTATGCTTCAAGTAAGATTTTATGAAATGTCCGATATTTAGGGTCCGTCCTATAATTAGGTACACGATGTGTTCCCCATTCCTTTTGTGAAATTTCTGCTCATACTATTTTCCAATACGCGGTAGTAATACTGCCATGTTGTATGGAAGGAGTCACCTGGCGGTCAAAAACTGAACTAATCTACGGACTTCTGCAGATCGTCACATTTTATAAGGTCAAATTGACCAAGACCTGTCTATTCCCTGCCCGAGTTATGTTCCCAAGGGTTCGAATTCGACCCTGGTACGCATCTAGCTGCGGGCAATAATCCGCAAAAAGCGGAGGTTGTTTTCGAGGTTCTAATTGGTGAAAAGGGTATCACTTCAAACAATTTCGTGGAAAAATGGTCGAATGTTCACAATTATATAAACATTAGAAAAGGTGAAATGCTGCTACATTCCTCCATATTATGCCAGGAAAACTTTAGTGGGAATCCTGTTTCATTCATTAACAACGGGTGTCGCTGTAATCTTGAGTTGAGCTAACATGGTGGTGTCAACCGGAAAGTAGTGCGAACGGAAATTCGACGATAAAATAAGGAGAAAATGCTCTAGGGGATACATTCATATATTGTTGCAAGATAATGTTACAACGAATCAAATGATACCAAAATCATGTGTGTAGGTCAATGTCGTCATCACTTGTTGGTCCTCCAATGTCTGCCCTATGCCATAGAGCAGGATTGGTGGTCGTCATGGCTATCTTGCGGATGTTGCCAATTACCTTTTCCTGAATGAAAATGTATTCAAAACCAAAAGCCCAACGAATTCAGACTTGTCTGACAAATGCTTACCCTTGATCCTTTACTCTTACCATTAAGTTGTGTGCAATTTGCTACACCACAGGTTAAAAGTGGTCCATTGGCATTGATAATGATGTTGTCTTACAACTTTTTTGGTCAGGTGATCTATAATTTGCAAATTTAGGACAAGAAGCTCAGAGAGGGACATAACTATAGTTTCGGCAATACAATTATAACCAATCTATTATTGGCAGGTGAAGTGTGATGAGTTTGTTGGTCATATTACTTCCTCTTAAGGTTATCTAGAACCTTAATAAATGACCTCAACTCTAAGTCAAGTATCAAAAAACTATGCTTTGTCAACCATTAAAAGTAGATATTTTCTGGATGGGGAAAGTTCGAGGACTCTAAATATATGTTTCCTGCTACTGTGTCCTTATTATTGTTACGTTACCACATTTTTATGTCAAATTTTCATGGCGTAAAGTTTTTCATGTAATATAGTTATAGTAAAATTGGCTGGAGGTGTTGTGAAGTTTATCGATTTAAAAAAGTTCACAGCAAAATAAACCCCGCTCTGGGCAGGGTCTATTTTGTTGTGAATGTACCTTTCTTGCTCTTGAAAATTTGACTTAAAAAACGTGGTCACATGACAATAATAAAGACACAGTAGCAAGAAACATATTTTTGGAATCCCCGATCTTTCTCCTTTCAGAAAATAATAGTCTTTTAATAGTTCACAAAGCATAGTTTTTTCGAAATTGACTTAGAGTTGAGGTCATTTATTAAGGTCCTAGGTAACCTTAATAGTTATTTTCATTTGTTTTATGAATATATTGTATAGATTTATGACTTAAGCAAAACTTTTCTTTGCATGACTAACACAATTCTATGTTGCTGGTTCTTAAGTGCACCAGATTTTCTTTTCAGCTCTTGTATTGATGCTTTATGTTGACCATGTGCTTACCATTTCACTAGATCTTGATTCCTTTTTACAGGTCTTTTAGAAAATGGCGGAATCCATAGAAGTTAAACCTGCAAAAGTTGTGCAGAATGGCAAAGTTTATCGTCAGATTTTTGATGCTGAGGTAATTGAGCTTGGACATGCTGTACATTGCTTTGGTGTTTTATCAGTGACTTATCATTCCTAAGTACCCATAACAAAGCACGCATTGGACAGAATGGAGTCCATTGTTTTGTTTTGTGGGAACATTCATGGACACTAAGTAATTTAATTCTAGTTTGCAGTTTATGATTTCTGCTTATGTTAATTATTGATGCACGGGTCTTCAATTTTTAATGTCAGCAGAGACTGGGTGCTGATAAAAGTTAAATTATGAAACAGGACTTGACACTTGACGTAACATTAACTTACCAAATGCTACCTGGCAAATGGTAAATGAGCTCTCCAAAACAGGGAGACCTGGTGGCCATGGCCTTCACAAATTAGATATATTCCGCTTGAACATCCAAAAATGAAATGTCAGTGTTTTATTATTAGTCGAATAGAGAAATAGTGATAATTTGTGTGCACAATATGATGTTTTATTTTTCCCCGTTCACCTGTTACCTAAGAAGTCGAGTCATTTTTATGTGCCCACATATTTATATGTGGACGCATTATGCTGTCATCTCCGTCCGTCCGCCCGTCTGGCATCCGTCTGCCCGAATTTTTTTGTTTTGATTGTTTTGACATGTTGCCAATTTTTCGACAAGAAAAATTTCATTTTGTAAATTTTATGGAAAAAACAAAATACTGTTGGATCATATTATGGTGAAATGTCACCAATTTTGTACTAATATAATATCCAGTTGTTTTTTTCCTTTTCAAAAGACTTTTAAGATTGTTATGGATGTTGTCTGATGGTATCTATGATATAAATCTTTAAAAATGATATAGCATTGATAAGGGGCTACCTAACTTTTGTGAAACATGAAACAAAAACAAAAATAAAATTTTGCTTGCTGGTCATATTGCATCCTAAATTGGTGACATTTAATGTGATACAAAACAAATTTCTAGGTGCAGCTGGTTAAGTCTCTGAAGAAAACCACCAAGGATAGAGAGCAGAAAGGTGTGCAGGTCAAAGATCGGGATGGCGGTAAACCGTCTGTGCCGCAGCCCAGAGACGACACCGAGGGCACGGGACTACTGACCTCTCGCCAGAGAACATGGGTCGAGGGCTTCCCGAATGAGCAGAGTATTGAGAACCCAGTGCTTTACAGGTTAGGAATTTAGACTTCAAGTCATCTTAAAAGTCACTAAACTCACCATTTGTCACTAAAACCTTAACTTTTGAAATTGGTCTCTAATTGCTCCTTAAAGATGTGGTATCTGGGCTTGGAAAGAATTGTCATGTCATCACTGCTTGAGACACTTCAACCTGACTTGTTGTGACATGTCAGTTCATCACTGCTTGAAACCAGACACTTCAACCTGACTTGTTGTGACGTGTCAGTTCATCACTGCTTGAGACCAGACCAGGTAAATAAAACAAACAAGAATGGGTCAACTGAAATTTTCGGTTATAATAACGTCCTTTGTCAACTGAAACAGAAATAATTTAAGTAAAATCAAACACTATATGACAATTGACCTTTAAGATGTGGTGTAATGAATATGATACATTTTTGCGTAAAAGATTCAATGATATAATTTAAGAGAATTGAATTTTTTACGCTAAAATGTATCGTATTCATTACGCCACATCTTAAATGTCAATTGTCATATAGTGTTTGATTTTACTTTATTTCTGTATCTGCTGACAAAGGACGTTATTATATCCGAAAATTTCAGTTGATCCGTTCTTGTTGTTTTATTTACCTATTTATATTTTGTTTAAAGTAAAAAATGGAATTTTACAGACTTTCTTCTTTTGGAAAAAATTAATACATACTTACAGTGTGAAAAATTCTCTAGTTTTGGAAATATTTGGTGAAATGCACAAACTTGCTAATTAGGTCTTAGGTAACCTTTTTAATGAACATGTTGGTTTTTTGTGTGTGTCGATTGGCCTTGTTTTTGTTTTTTGTCTGGTTTCAGCTTTTTCTCTTTATCTGCTCCTTGCTTTTCTGAGCTATTACAAAAATACTGGACTTGTGGTGTGTTCAAAAATGGCGTTAATTCAATTGGGCTGAACCAAACATGACTTTCACAGACAAAAATGCCCCCTTTCTGTAACTGGTGGTTTCTCCTTGATTCATTCCAGGCAAGTTAATGACTACCTGACCAATCAGAGTATGGAATCGTTCAGCACACTGGCGGGGAGGGAAGTACGTGGCCTGCCGGACGTCGTCAGTAAGTCGGTCATAGTGCTGGTTGGTAAAGCAAATATACTCAGAGTAGAGTTCACATGCTAGAGTCATAGTGCTGGTAAAGCAAATATACTTAAAGTTGAGTTCACATGCTAGAGTAGAAGCAGAGAGGTTCAGCAAAAAGAGTTGTTGAATGTTGCAAGCAGTTTATCCCGTTCAATCCGCCATCTTTTTGTTACATCACGTGAACTAATAAATATTGTTGAATGTTATTCCAATTATTGTGGCTTATTGTAAAAGATTTGGCAAAAACCCGAAAGGAAATCATACAAAAAATGTTATTTGAATTTCAAATCATTTGAAAATCAGCCCGAAATTTTTGCTTTGAAATTTAGCTGATTTTCGACATGAAGAAGTTTCTTCTTTTAATCTATCTGTGTTGACAGAATTGTTTCAGGATTATAAACCGTATAAAATTAGTAACATGCGTATTTACATGCATTATCTTTTTAACACAGTCTGTGAAATTAACCACAATATACTGATCAGTCACTTAAAAAACGAAATTTACTAGAATATTCGTGCCCAGATGCATTTTAATCTTTCCTTTTTTCATAAATTTGACTTCAACATGATTTATATCTATGAAACAGCAACTTCTAGGCACTCTATAAAGTCCCGGTTCATCTGCTTTTTCCACTCATTATCATCAAAAGCACCTTATACGTTCCTTTTCTGGGAAAAGGAAAAACATTGGACAAATTGTTATTACTGAAGGCTTTCTAGTAATGTATATATATTTATTCAATAACTAGGCCTCTGGCCCTTGTTACAATCAAATCATCAAATACAATAAAGGTAAGTGTCAAACACTAGCAGTGAATCGAGTTTTTCTTCGCTTGAATGCGAAATGAACATAATTATTTACATGTTGACCATAAGATCTTTTTCCTCCATAGTCATAAGCCTGTTGAATTTTGTAACATTGGGATTGTTGTAGCTCCATGCAGGCAAATATCATTTCCTGAGGTCATCGTAGAATGGGCATTCGATAACAAAATGATATTCTGACTCGACATATGGCCTAACACAGAGAGGGCATAACCTTTCTGTTCTGCTAAGTTTCAAGTGTCATAGTGCATGCGCTGAACATCTTAATCTTACCATATCAGATCTAACATTTGCATTCATTTGTCAATCACATCTAAATAGTTTTCAAAACATATATCTAACTTAAAAGTTCTGTAAGTTTCCATCTTAATCGAATTGTTCAAAATTTCTTGCCATTTTTGCTGATCAGTATCCTTACATCTTTATTTAAAAGTGATTTGAAGCTTGTCTCGGAACCTACATCCTGATTGTACCATGCTTCTCCAAAACCAAACTGAAATAGCAATTTCTTAACGTCATTAACCCAGCACGGTTTATTAGCATTTTCCGTCATATTGTACTGCCATTCATAGCAATGATATGTAATTTTGAGGCATCGGTTTTTAATAGAGAAGTTTTAACCAATATTTCATAATTCTAGGAAGTCGGTAAGCAACCAAGGAGTAACGACCCATCTCACCTCTAACAGTTGATGAAATTGCCGTGCTAGGCAAATTAAAAATTTCTTTGCAAAATTCTGTGTGGAGTATTTCAATACATTCGCAGTCACTAATATGTGGCTATCTGCACAATAACAACTGTGATGGTTCTGTGTTCAGACAATAGATTGAGATACTGCTTTGTAACAGCATCTGTAACATCATGGTAGAAATTTTTTTCATCTTACTCTTAATACGGCAGGGAATGGATTTTGCTATATACGATTCACCACGAGTGCGATTAATAATGTGTGCCTCGCACAATGGATTGTTTATAGATCATTGTGCTCTTTTTTTCAGTTCCTGCGAAGACTGGCTCGGACATCATAGACAGGATTGCCGAAAGCCGTCGAGTTCGTCACGAGGCCGCACTGGAAGACATGCGACAGGAGATTGGTATGATCAGCACGGTAAGACAAAAATGATCATTAGATGATTTGCCATTTGATACTGAGTGTCTGAGTAAAAATAAGACGGACAAGTTTATTGAGGAAAATGTTATTGCAATAAAGTAATTTAAAAAGTTTACTGACTCAGAGGAAAAGATTACTGCCCGATATTTTCTTCTCGTCAAAGTGGAGTGTATCCCCTTGTGGCTAGGCAACAATTTTTTCTGTTCAAGTTCATCAATTATTAGTTATGAACTTAAATACAAAAATATACGAAATGGAGATTTTAGTACTTTTGCCTTACACTTAAACCATATTACTCTTATAATTCTGTTTAGTAGGTTTTAATTATAGTGGTGAACTTTCTTACCACTAGCATCTTTCTGTCTTATGAAAATGTACAGAGAATGTTTGAGAGACAGTATGAGAAAGTGCTTCATTGTCAGTGATGTAACCCATCTGTCTCATCTCCACTTAGCATTCCGCCTGTACAGCATCCTCAGTTGACAAACTGCACATTACTGGAGCTCAGGCAAGAAATAATTTGTCACTGAATGAAAACTTACACCTTCTGAATCATTCACAGGAACTTGAACCGAGGATCACAGAGGCTGGTAACCTGTTGTTAAGCAACCTGGCTGAGAATAACACAGTGATTGAGCAATTAATGAAGCGAATTGAGAAAGATGAGGTATGGAATCAATGTGGTTTTGTGTGTACCAACGTAGCTTCCTGTTATTTATTAAGAGGGTGAAGGGATTTTTGTGACCTCTGAAATATCATTTTTGTGGTGCGTTAACGTGATAATATGGCATTTTTCATACCCGCGAATCGTGATGTGAAGGTCAACGTGAACAAGTATTTTTAGGCTGACAACAACTGCGAAATTCGTCTGAATCCTTGAATGTGAATGAAAATTGTGATGGGGGGTGTCACAGGGGGGGGGGCAACAAGAGGAGGAATTGAAAATCTGCCATCATCGTAAAATGGATAATTTTACATGCATCGTCCGTGACACAACACTCCTTCACTCCCTCATTGTGAACTGAAGGCTGTGAAAATTGTAATTAGGTTTGCTCAAGTCATAGCAGGGAGTGTGAAGAATAGTGAGCAGTTAGAAATTATTCGAGGATTGTGTTGTCTTTGTTCATGAAATCCAGTGTAAACAAATTGTGTTCAGTTTAAGCTGCAATCTTCATGGTTATAAAATTGTTTGAATTCGTTTGACAGTATGACATAGTGCAATGCTGAAATTGTTTTCTTCAGCTTAATGCCTCAGATAAATTAAGGTCAAGGTCGTTATCATTGCGGCTACCTCTCCATCTCATTGAAGTGAGGGTAAGGTGAGGCAAAGCACAGTTACATTAAAGTGACATTATCGGTGAGAAAAATGTTTTTCTGAGATCAGCCCCAGTGTGCAACTGGGCCTAAATTGCTTTCCACAGACACAGCCAAACGCTCTTTTAGCTAAGCTAAATCCTACACTATTAATGGCGGCGTATTCTATTGTGCTCAACTAGGAATTCTAAATAGTAAAAGTCACCAGCATTGATTTTAGCTAATGTCTGGCTGCCAATAGCGAGAATTGACGATTTGTAGTAAAATCACACTTAATGCAATTTGTTTTACCGCACAGATCAAAGGTAATAACCCTTACTTCAACAAGTCTCCCAGCCAACAATAATTTCAAAAATGTTTGTTTTTGGCTGTAAGCACAATAATGGCCCTTTAATGAAATGCTGAGCAAATGCTATTTAATTTATTCGTGGGACTCACACACAGTACTGTTGTATTGCATGGTTCCCTTTGCAGGATCTGTTTGAGTACACATTGGTACAACTTCATGAACTGTGGGATGAGATCCAGAGCCAATCGGAGGACAGGAGACAGTGGGTTAGTGAGATGGACGGTGTTTTGCTGTCTGTTGAGAAGGAGAGGATGGGCAAGGTAAATCAGGGTTCAAATATGGTCAGCAAAATCGTGTGTCTAGATCCCGACAGGACTGGAAAATGTGCGACTTTCACAAAGTAATGTCTGGTTTTAAAGTGTGACTTTTAAGAGGTCTCCGGTGATACAAGCTTGCTGCCCTTTATCTGGTTAAAATTCTGCAAAAATATGAACCATTGTCGCAAAAATGCATTGAAATTTGAACATTTGGTGAGGATGATGAATTGATATATAACAATTACTGAATTTGCAGGGACGATTATCTGTCGTGGGATGTTCTGTTAGGAAAAATTGGCAGACGAGTACTTCTCTTAATGTTATGTTACATGTTGTTTGCTTCTCATCAAGTCAATCACAGCAAACATCTTTGGCAAAGTTTTGAATTGTTTCAGTTATATTTTAGTGCATTCAATAGGTTGCTTGCTTAGTTGAGTTTCCTGAAATGTTAGAAAATGGAATACATGACAACAATTGTCACAAAATCAATATTTTTGCTTTTTGAAGCATTACTGAATATTAACATGTTGGCGCGACTTATTTTGTAATAACAAACCTTTGGGACTATTAACTGTGGCTGAAATTATGAAAAATGATAGCATAGAACCAAGTGTGATGAAAATTTTGCTGTTTGAGACAACTATCATTGCTTCAAGTTGCGTTGACCTTCAACTTGAAATAGGAATGCTTAACACAGGTTCAAAAAAGACTGTCTGTAAGTTTCCAATGATATCACCATCTTGTTCATCGTGTTCATTGTGTTGCATAGATACGGCTCGTGTTTGAGGAGTACGCCAAAACTTTGGAGAAGATTTCACACCTCATGAAACCAGATATACAGAGACTGTTGGACAGTGAGTCACAGGTAATAGGAAAATATTGATTGGAGTGCTTATTTCATTTTTGAATTATGTTATTTGAAGTGGTTATGTATGTTTTGTAAACTTCTAATAATGAAATCAGTTGTTACTGGTTAACGAAAAACTCAGACTTCATTGTATTGTGTTCTTTAGAACATTAGAACACAAGTTACATTATGCAGGCTCTGGTACGGATGCGGTATTGGAGGCCAGAAACAACGTTCCCCGCCCCCAGCCATCTCTGCACTTCACTTATAATTTCCATTGCTTTAGTCTGGAAGATCTCATGCACACAGTATGTGTAATGTCCATTGTCATATGCTATCTAGACAATGTTTTGGATCTGTGTCTGTTCTCTTGTTGTTAGGCAATACTAAGGGATGATTACAGACGAGAGCAACAAAGTTTGGTGTGTAGGACATCCAAACAAGAACATTTTGAATTCAGTTGATTATCAGCAGAAATGGACAGGTTAAACTATTAACTACCTAGTAGGAGGAAATTTAACATTAAGAAAGACACTTACTTGCAGCAATGGTGTATATGTCAACACATTGATTAAAAATGTCTCAATCTAAAATCGTGGTTACGTTTTAGATGATCAACCAGGCAGTGCTGAGTAACAAGCGAGCGTATGCGGATCTGTTTACACGTCTGATGACAGCAGACATTGAACGGGAGAAGAAACATCACAATCAGTGGCAGAAACGACTGGAAGACTGGCGGCAACTCAACACAAACATAGCTGTCAAGAATTTCACGTGAGTTGGGAGACGACTGCAAAGTGTTCGCGGGAAAATTAATGTTTTCCTGATGGTAGATCAGGGGCCCGATAATGTTTTAGAGGCTTCACGCTGATTGAAGTGATTGTAGCTCCACCTTTTGTTCTGCCTTACTTTGTGCTCAGTCATCCACTTTTAGATGTTTCATGCAGAATTAAGTGATTACAGCTGCTCCATCTGGTGTTCAGCGTGTAAGAACTCATTCATTCTCCTTTAGACTGTAGTTTTCAATATAAACTGGTTAGACTTTTACAGAATTCTGTCAATACCTCATCAAACTATGACAAACTTTTCAGTATTATTTGTCAGTTTTATCAAGCCTTTGTCGTAATAAACGTAGATCTGCGTGGTCGCTAATTGTTCATTTGTAAATGGCCTTGCAAAGTAAGTGGTTGTGATTTTGGCAAAGTAGGTTGAGCAGCATCTGTCAAGATTTGGCCAGCAAGGGTTCTTGATGAAAAGAAATATATTTAGTTGGGGTTCTGTGTGTCGAAACTTTCTTGAATTTCGGCGTTGATCAGCTTAGTTTGAAATCTTCCGTTATTGACTTCAAAAAGAATGAAGTGATCACAGCCCCATCTAGTGTTCAGCTTATACTCAAATATTCTTCTTTACAGTGACTTTATGAAGAGTGATGTGATCACAGCTCCATCTGGTGTTAATCATGTGCTAACTGCCTTGATACAGGAGCAAGACAGGATCAACCAAAAGCGACTGGAACTCATCAACTCACTCAGGTACAGTGACCTTGGATGAAGCAGGATCCTTGTTTATGTGAAAATATCCAACATGAGAGAATATGGAATGAATCCTCTTCTCACACGGGTCAATTTAATAACTGTGTTATGTTGAAGGCTTGGCTAAACCATTAGTATGGGCCTATAGTATGGGATAAACTGGATGTTTAATAAAGTGGTATAATTACAAAACTTATCGAGAATCTGAGAAGGCCTTTTGTGAAAGCGAGACACTCATGAGAGACACTTATGGTGAGAAATCTTCCCTTATGAAACAGAAACACGAATTTGGCAGTCAACAGTCCAGCCTTACTGACCAATCATTTCAGTGGCTGACAACCATCTCAAACTTACTTGCGAAACATTTGTTTTTCTGTCGCATGATTTTGCATGGTCTTGAGAGATTTTACTGTTTTCACAAGCAATTCACTCTGTGGAAAGCAACCCTGCATTTTCTTGTAACCAGTTAATAGCCTTGAGATGCCAGGATTGCTTATGACTATAGGAGTTGAAAGTCACATGTGATATGCCCTGTACCTAGGGAAGATATCACAAGGAATAATTTAATCATTGGGACACCATAAAATTCTCCTTAATGAATGTCGAACTATTTGGTTATTAGTCACAGCCAGTTCCAAAACATTACATATTAATGTTAAACACCAGCTGTTGGTGTGTAACCCTAACAAGCTTCCTCCCTTTTCATCATCTTGTAACATTGTTCCACAGAGAAATGCTGCCGCCGTCATCCACCAAAACGCGCGTGTACCAGTGGAATGACGAGCTGAAGTCATTGAGTGACCTCCTGGATCAGACTAACCAGCAGTACTTGAAGAAACTGTATGAGGAATATGAGTACTCAAGCCGCCATAGTCTACAGGAGATGGAGGAAGTCAGGGTAAGGGGCCAAGAGAGATGGAGTGAGCCGCCATGGGCACACCTCTGTTTTGGTTGAGGTTGATATCCATTCATATCAAGTTGGTGATATGGTTATCAGTCTGGTATCAGTCTGTTCATCATTCATAGCATCATTCATGGGACACCTTTTTTGATCATTTATTACAGTTGCTTAGTGAAAGGAAATCAAGACAAAATTCACGGCTGACAATAAACCTGATGAAAAATTGTTATACAAACCATGAAATAAATATACTAGAAATAAATTGATATTGATTCAGAAAAATAGTTGATATGAATTGATTTCATCTTTATGATGAATTATGATCAACCAAAATTCATCCAACCAACCAGTAGAAGTGAAAGACATGTTGATAGTAAGGGGGAGGATTCAAGGAGGTGGGATGCAGAACACCTAAAGATAATTCGTGTGTGGTAGCTGCCTTTGGAACTATCACCAAGAGACATGTTGTTCATCACTTACATCATGTCAATGCGCGTTATCTCATTATTAAACTTTGTTGAGCGATGCCTTTGATGCCATATAACAGTCAAGCTACTTTATATTGGAGTAGGCTAAAATTTCACCGATTGTGGAGAAAAACAATAATTGGTATTTTTACATTTTTCAATGGCTTCTTTGAATGTCCACAATTTCTCTGAAATATTGCCTGATGGTAGTTAGGCTGGTGTAGATCATTAAAATTGTTAAATCACTTATTTTCTGTTACTTGCAAACATTTTGTCCCGTCAGCATGCCATTTTTTTGTCACATCACGTGTTACTTATCTTTCATGAAAAAATGGAAAAGTAATAAAATTTCACTTGTCGGCCACTTGGTGTTCTAAATTGGTGAGATTTTACCGTTATCAAACTTTCCAAGATCTTTTTTCAAAAATTAAGTTCCAAGACAAAAATGAAATCTGATTCTGAAAGAGGACAGATCATGTACCCCTGATCAGTATTTTGTTCATCGTTTAAAACCAATTAATTTTTAAGTCCAATTTAATGACTTTTTGTGTAGTTGCTGGGAATGGGCATTTTGTCCTTACCATTGGGAGGACCTGGTTGTCAGCTGACATATTTTGATCATTTTGCAGCCAAGTGCGTCATTATGTCAAGCCGGTTGCTCTTTTCTTTTCAGAAAAGCCTGCTGCAGTCAGGTGTGTGTGACGACACCAAGGCACACCTGGTGGTGACTGAGTCACTCATGCCTCTGATTGGTCAGCGACAACGGCTATACGAGGCAGAGATGGAGGAAATGGAAGTGAGTGCTAACCAAAACGGTGGCCATTTTGACTTTTAACTCATTGTGGCAGATCATGAGTACCATTGTTCTGCAGATAGAAAGAACCATATCTAGAATAGGCCCAGTGGACGTACACAATAAATAAATTTTCCACAGATATGCTCAAGGAATATGGGAAAAATTATGCATGGAAAAATTCTTAGGAAAAGGACACTAAAATGGCGACTAAAATATTTTCAGCAATAAAGTCCAACCTGTGGGTACAGTCATATGTCAATGATGTTGTGTATTTACTAGGCTAAGACTGAGTAATTTGTCACAAGAATTATCCATTTGCCTGGTGGTTACAGTATTGATAAATCCGAGCATATGCTTGGATTTGACTGTTGGTCCCTAAACTTATATTTTCTGAATGTACACCCCGGGATTGTAGGAAATTCTGGTTCTCTCAAAGTATTTATTGCATCTCTAACTTTAGACTTTTCTGTTACTTCTTAGTCAAGTTAATGTGATTTATGGAATAGTTGGCATCATTTTAACTTTTATTTGACAAAGTACCAATCTATTATAGGGTTATATTACCATGTATTTAAACAGTTACATTTGTGTTTATGCTCATGCACATGGTCTCCCTTTATTGGTTACATTTTGTATGTTTTGTCTGGGTTCATGTCTTATTATTTTGCATGTTCCTTGTAAGAGACCACCACAGAAATACGTGTTTCAGTCACTCTGTGATGCTGCTCTGGTTGTACACGTATTGTTTGTCTCATGATTTGTATTACCATAATGTTTATTTGTTATCACATCTCATCTAAACTGTCATTCATTCAGTTGTGTGTGTAGCCCAATACAACCGGTCAGTCATTATCATGGCAAATTATGCAAGGTCATCATGCTTGCCTTAATCGAAGTTGTCTCCCCTCTTCCAGAAACATGTAGAAGAGCATACCAACTATATGAACAGACAGCTCAAGTCACTCTTTAAGTATTGCCAGGGAGCAGCTCATGCCTGGGACCTGCACGAGATCGGTCTTGGCAAGCAGGAGCGTGCTCTACAGGAGAAATTGGAAACTTGTCGGCACCACCATGATAATATTAACCAGGTATTTTTTCGTGTCTATTTGACTTGTGGCTGATCCTTACTGTTGTTTTGGAAGTAGTTTTCAGTTTTGCTGGTCATATAGTCAGATGTACACGTTGACCATTACCTAACTTACTAAATGTTTGTTTGTTGGTTGTTCTATCATTATCTGACTCTTTTCCATTTATAAGTATGCCATGCAATCTTAGTGTTTTACATATTGCTTTGTATGATTGTTCTTGTAATACGTTAATACAAACATGAGGACCCTCTTTGAAACTGAATTCATGCTTCCTCATTTTTTTAGCATCAAATGAGTTAGTGGTTATATTCAAGTATAATAGCTCACTTGCGAGTTTCTCGCTAGTCACTGTGACGTCACCGGAAAGGGGGCAAAACCCGCCATATTGCTTTTGTTTTGCCCCGAGTCTTTGCTACACATGCTAAAACTTACTGGAGTTGTTATGGTGAATTTTACACTTAAAACGTTAAAACAACTTAAGATATGGTAGATGGGTCGTGGAATAACTGTGAATAGACGAAGAAAATGTGACCTTGTTATGTTGTGCGAAGCTGTGAACGGACTGAAATTGGAACTTAACCCGCTCTAGGCCTGAATGGCGCAGGCATACAGGGGCGATAGTGTATCCCCATAAAAAGATATTCACTTCAAAATACAGCAAATAAAATCAAATGAAACATGCATATGTGCACATGAAGTTATAATTAACACATACCCTGACTCTGGACACAATTTAGTCTACAAATAACTTGAGCATATTCATGAAAACCTCGCGGTTCTCTCGAATTTCTCTCACTAAAGAGCCGCCATTTTGAGGAAGTTACGTGAAATCACGCCTGTTGACGAACAAAAAGTCCAAGGGACACAACATGAATCAAATTTCACTTGATATTTTCTCATGCTATTTTGCAAGTCACGCGCCAGATCTCGCGCTTCGCTCAGTCTCGCGCTAACCTTTGCCTCATACTCACCTGACTCAGTTGAAATACTTGATTGTGGCAATCGCGCGCGCGGACAAAGTTAACTGTCAGTAACCACAAAGTGGAGTTGGAATTCTTCGCCTAAGTCACCTGAATTCCCGTGCTTCATCGAAGATATGTTTAGAAGCAGAAAGAGTCACTGAAGAAAGTAAGAGCCATTTAGGTGCTAATTTTAGGTGTAGAATGTATTTTCGACGAGGTGAAAACTTTATCAGTGAGCGGATTTCGCCTACCGCCCGTTTAAAATACACGGGACGAAACTTAGTACAGAACGCGATAGAACGTTTTGTAGTGCGAATCTGAAGTTCATTTGCCATAACAGCAATGCTTTTGGACATTTTTCGAACTAAACGGCTAAAAACTCGAAGACAATAACAGAATACACTCTGTTACCGTATTGGGCAAATGACCAAACGACAAGCTTTTGCCCCACTTCCCGTGACGTCACAGTTAAGTCTCACATAATCTCGCGTTATTGTTATAAACTCGCAAAAGGCCTATTCGTTAATTGTGTTTTAATCACCCAAAAATTAAGATACCCTTGATCGTTTCTCAGTGTTCTTTATGTCTCTTTCTAATGGGTAATTGGAAATTACATAAAATTAAATGTAAATAAGGCGAAATTTATGTTGTTTGCAGTGTGGATGTTTTAGATTTAGTTTGTCTTGTAAGTTGGTATGTTCAAGCATGTTTTACGTGCCTTTCATCAAAACATTTAGCAGAAGGATATGCCATGACTTCTCAATGTTAATTGGATGCTGTAGGAGCGAGAGGCCAATCTCGACATCACCATGGACCGCATGAGGCAAGATGGCAATGAGAGCCACCTGGAGCAGAACTTGAAGCGAGCCTTGGAGATGTTGACCACAATCAAACATGGGTGAGTATGACAATCCTCACCCAAAAGGAATTGCAAAAATTGTCTTTCTCCATTTTCCAAAGGCTGGTTACTTTTAATGGAAAATTTTCCATATTTGCTTTTAAGACACCTACAAACCTTGTTCGCTGTGTTTTTTTTTTGAGAAATTTGATTATTTCACTTGTCGACCACATTGTGCTCTGAATACGTGAAGAATTGCTGTGTCTTTTGACCAGTGTTGGGACTGTTTTGTAGTGTAAAGGTGCATTTTGCTCTGCTTAGTTGGCTAAAAACAGAAGTTGATTTAGATCTTTCACTTTCATACTAAAGCCCTACCATAATGGCGTTCTATTTCCATTACCAACTCAAGTCACAGGTAATGTGTTTGAATACACCAGTTTAGGGTCAGACAATCCTAATAAATTCCGAAGCCTTTTCTAGAGTTGCTGATGATTTCAAATTTGTCTTGCTAATAGTAATGGCATCAAGTTAGCATTATGGGTAAATATCACAAAATCAGAGAGGGCACTGTCTGGTATTTTGTGATGTGTTGTTTAAATGTGTTGTAAGTTATGTTGAAGAAACTCCTCCACTAGATAGTTTTGATTGGAAATGCGCGTTGACCAGTGTGCCCATCTTCTTTAAAACTCAATCTTGTTACTCGTACTGAAAGTGGTTGTAGATTTAAGAAGAACAGTTCCAGTTCTGTGTAGTTGGAAGCAGATCATTGTACTATGAGCTGGCATTTAGGGTTTGGATGTATGTATGCCTAAACAATGTGTGTCCCCTCACGTTGGAGTTGTTTAGACTTGTCAAGATTCTCTATTCTGATAACGGGTAAAACTTTATTGATTCGTATTAGCATATTAAAATAATGCAGGGGCGGATCCAGGATTTTGAGTTAGGGGGGGCCAGGGCAGAGTATTAGCCTAGGATTTTCCCCAACAGACATTCGCACCCCCGTACTGCCAAATGGAATCTGGGAGAATTTTAGGGGGGGGGGCGATGGCCCCCTTGGCCCCCCCCTCTAAATCCGCCACAGTAATGCATCGCAATATGCCATAAATGTCATGTTTATACCAGGTTTCTGAAAGCTGGTTATGCAAGCAATAATCCACAGGCGAACCATCAAGACCCACAGGGGATTGGGTTGAGCACGGTAGTTTACCTTGGACCTCTAGTAAGTAATATTCAACTTATTTGTGTTTCAGATATGAAGAGTTCCACAGTGAGCAGCGCACCCTTGTGGAGGAATACCCAACTATGGTACAGGATGAGCTCAACAGCTACGATCACGCTCTGTGCAGATTCTTCGGTATCGACAGACGGCCCCCTGAGGTGGGGTGCTCTTGCTTTTATGAACTCTATGATAGTAACGACCTCTACTGGACATATATATAAAGGGGCATTTTGTTGCTAATTAACGTTCAAGGTTGAATTCTTTAACTGAAGGGCTTTGGGTTTTAATACGGTAACCATTACCATGCTCATCCGATGTTGAATTGTTGCTGAATTCTTAGTTTTAGTCCAACCCCAATAAAGTCTGAAGCATTTTGACTGGCTGAGGGATATGTTCTTGTTGGTTGATATGGAAATAGAACCCTATCTTGGTAAAGAATGTTTTGAGACCAGTATGAGAGCTAAGGGCGCAATTAGATTTTCATTTTTAGCCTACTACACTGAAGAATTTTCACGGTAATATGCAGATTCTAATTAAAACCAGGTTACTCAACCACACAAAATACGACTCGGGTATTTGAAGTTTATTTCTTTATCAGTAATTTGTTTCATTATAAAAAACAATAAAAACTTTTTAAAACTGGTGAATAGTTGTATAAAGCCCCCCCCCCCTCCTCCCCCCCTCCTTTCAGATAATCCTGCCATGTCAGTCATACTCTTCTGTTTTAGGAGGTAAATCAGGAGAGACAGGAAGAAGCAGATAAACTACGTGAAGAGAATGCTGGGTCACCGCACCCGCCAAACAAGTTCAAGCAAGCTCAGACGCAGATGATAAAGAAGAAGAAGCATGATGATGAAGATCAGGATGATGCTGTGAGTAGTTCCATTGTTCACCCGCAGGTGTCAGGGCTACACTTACCTGTTGTGTGTGTGTGTGTGTACATTTGTTGCTGCTTGGTTTGCTCTCCATTCGAGTATGTACACGTTTGGCCTATTAGTGTCAGCGAATGAGGTTTCTTCAGTCTTTTTTCCAACTGGCAAAGGAATATTTTTGTATATATTTTTTCAAAATCTGTCATAACTTGTTCTCAGAGGTCAGCGTTGAAGTTTAGTTAAAATATACTCAGGAGACAATAGACAATTTTATTTTGCTCCAGACAAATTGAAGTATCTGTGACAGGAAAGCAAAATAATAATACTTGGAACTTGAAGATTGCCAGAAGAAATGACATGCTTTGTTGTTGAGCAAACTTAATCTTGAATGGGGACAATGAACCTGGTCGGGTATACTGAAAAAGTAGGCATGAAGTATTTGGGTACATTTTGTTTCAGCCAAGATATTTTTCTTTCTTGAAATCTCACCAAAAATAATTGCCAAAATTCTTTATTTTTTATTTTGCAATTAAAGTCTTCAAAGTTTTGAATGCTGACAACCTTTCAAAACACCGCCCAATCGTAGCTATAGCATAGAACTTCAATGTGATAAAGCGTTTGATATTTGGCTCTACTTAATCTTTTGTGAAAAAATGAAAAGTAAAACTTCCATTGTCTGCCATATTGTGCCAAGAAATGATGTGATATGTTGAGGTGACCTGGGTTCCACCAGGCTTTGATTTAGTAGAACCTTATTGACTAGTCTATGTATTAATGCAAATATCTACAAGATTGTCGAGCTTCAACTCTGACAGTAAAATTAGATGTTTTCTGATAGAAGAAAGCGTATTGAATTTGAAGTTTGACTTTATTAATTAATTCTTAATCTGCTTTTAATTGGGTCATGTTACCACTATATTATCTTAATTTAACAAAAACGAAATTAATAAAGTACATCGGATTCCACAGTATAAAATGATATCAATATCATTGACCAAATAGCATTTGGTATAAGTGTTCAATCTCAAAAACAATGTTATAGTTTTATAAATAATTAGTATCTTGTCTTCATTTTATGCAACTTTTGGGTTCAATCATTGAAATCATAAAAGTTTATATTATTTTGTAACCTCTGATGGAAAAAATTAATGGAAAATTTTAAAAAACAAGCATTTTGAAGTACACCGCATCAAACACAATTTCATCTGCAAGTTTCACGTGATCCAATCAGCTATTTCTGACTGAGATGATCTAAACCAAATGTGGACATTTTTCAAGAGTACAACATAACCTTAATGAAATGATGGCAGTTAACTGCAGTTGTGTGAGGGGTTGGAATGACTTCCTTCCTTGTTTTCTGTTTCATCTGAATAAAAATACTAAATAATTAGCTGATTCACTGGATAACTCTGCTTGTTTCATGTGATGTGTTGTGTTAGTGTTGTTGGACCGCCATAACTTTCAAACAATTGATCCCAGTGGTCTCCTTCCTGAAAAGTGACGCAAGACTTTAGTCAGAAATATGGTCTTACACTTCGCATAGCTATTTTATGAAAAATATAATCTCACTTAATATGCAAAAGTCCAAAGTCTCTTGGAATATATACACTGATGCTAGTTCCTTACTTATCACTTATTTCTGCACTAAGTAGCGTTAATCACTTGATGGCTAAAACCTTATTTATTTACTGCAATAATTGTGAAGTGAGATCGCGGAACCTAAGTTCTGTCTTACGTATCAAGTCACTTTGATGAAACAAAAACCTGGCTGGTATTTCCTGTGACAGTTGTTGATTTTTTACCGTAGTCTGTGGAGAGTTTGTGCACAATACTGAGTCATTTAAATGAGTAACAGTAACGACATTTTTATTGTAAAAAAGCTTTCATGCAGAACAACACAGCATAGAGTTTGCACATCTAAAAGCCACATGGGGTTTTAAAACACCTCAAGTCTAGTTGTTGCTACCTCTGTTACTGGTGGTGTTCACCAAAGCGTGATGATTTATAGTCAACATACAGTGTATAATACTGTAGCACAGGTCAAGTGATTTCCAAAGATGTGGTGGATCAACTAGATGTCCTCATAAATCCTAAATGCAGGGTGACCCAAAAACCCAACCCATAAGTAAAATAATCAGCTAATCCTACATTAAGAGATTTTAAATTTTGTACTCTTAGGCTGCAGTCTATTAGTGGTCTTTCACAAAGTTTTAACTGTAGAAGTAAGTTTGCTCTGATTTTTCTTTCCAAAGAATTTAATATTAATGATTATTTTATAACAAAGTTTTTCTAGTTTGTTTTTTATCTCCCTATGCCTTTGTATGGTTGGCAATGTGGTATTAGCAACAAGAAGATATTATTTGATAAGAATGAACAGCCAGGCTTTTTGGAGATTCTGTACATTTTATAAAATGGCGCACTTTGGCAGCACGCGAGTCATCTATCAAAAAAAGTAGATTAATTTAACCACGTTAAAGTCTGTGTGACATTGTTTAAGTAGAAACGTTTTGAAATTTAGGATTTATTTTGCATTTTCTTTCAAAAAACAAACAGTATTCAAATTGAATCCAGATTGGTATCCAGAATCTTTAAAGCGGCATCTAAGTACCAAAATGTTTAGATGTAGACCACTTATTTTTTACAAAATTGATCTCAAAATTGTTCTCTTGTCAAAATGGCTCAGAAAGAACTGACAGTTTGCTATTTCTGACGGTTCTTTCCCAGCCCAGAGATCCCCTGTGAGGAACAAGATAAGGTCAAATGTTGAATGGTATTATGTGTCCTCCATCAGAACTTGGTATTCGTCAGTAAGTATGGGTTTAATGCCACTTTAATTGAGAAACATAAAATCTGGGGATGGGAAGATAGGAAATTTAACGAAAGTTGAGAACAGCGGTTTATGTGAAGGGCCAGTGTGAAGTCAGCACTTGAGAAGTGCTTGCCTCAAATTATCATTGGCTGAGCATAGGTAGTGTAGTTATTGGAAAGGTAACAGTTGAAGCTTTGGGAGCTTAAATGCTCTGTGTTTACAACAGCCTGAAAACTGGTTTTTAACAAGTTGAAGGGTGACACTAGACAGGTTGGACAACAGGTCAGGCATTTGTCTGGAAGAATAATGTCAATAGGTGAGACTGATGTACGATGCATTATTCATGATATAACGGAAATGCTCTGGAGATAGATGTTCATCACGATCACGTGGGGTCAATATCAATGTGGATTAAAGTACATACCATAGACATGCGATAAATACTTTCGGTCATCCAGTTGAGTAAATAATAAAATTATGTAGAAAATTAAATCAATTACTGGACTTGTGGATTGAGTTGGCTACGTTGCGTCCTCCTCTCGAGGACTTCGGCAGGCCAATGAGATGTCACGCGACTCGTCATGTTATCGACAGCGGGATACTCTTTAGTGCCCTATCCCATGTCTGTTTTGGCTGACGATCACATGATGAGTCACGTGACATCTCAGCGGCCTGCCAAAGTCCTCAAGAGGAGGACGCAACGTAGCCAACTCAATAGAAATGTTGAGAAAAAATGGTAAATACCTGCCCAGTAAATATAAAAAAGAAGCATTCTGCTCTACATTGTTTAAAAAATGTCGTTATTTTTGTCATTTTCTTTGAAACCATTTTTCAGCAGACACTGTCAATTTCAGTGCCAAGCATTTGTCAAGTTTCCTCGCATATATTACAGCCACGTCTCGAAGGTTGCTTGTTTCCACTGTTGGTTGGCAGTTCTGGTTTGTTAGTAGAAGCTAGCTCGACACAATAAGATCATGATGATAAATTTCAAGTTAGTTGAGTAAACTGCCAGATAATTTTGGCTTGAAATTCATCCAAGTTTGCCATAGTCTAATGCCTTTTCCATTATTCTTGTTATCTCACCTTCAATAAGAGCTAGGTCATGAAATATATTCTAAAATTTCTGTTACACTTCATTATTACACTGTCACAACCAACACATCCTCACAAGTGTGTCGATTCATGATAACGATCATCAGATGGCACTGTTGGTGCTTGCCGCTTCTTCTTTTTTGCGTAATATCTCGCACCACCATAATTGTTATTGGCCTTAGGAGCTTTAGACTGGAATCTGTCATCCCCATACGAGAAATCCTCCATATTGATGGAGCCAATTTCAGAGTCCTCCTTTTCAGGCAACGGTTCGTATGTTTCTGGATCGAGTGTGGTCTCATCATGTCTCTGTTGATGCTCCATTGGATGCCATAGGGGGTTCTGTTTGGAGTGTCTCCTATCGATACCATTCTCCATGGGTATGAAATTGGCTGGCAGTCCCCGTGTGCCAATAATAATGGGTAGAAGGATGTTCATGCCCGTACAGCCATGTAGTTCCACTTGAAATAACAGCTCGTAGCTAACATCAATCAGTCTGCTGTAGTCCAATTGTGTCTCCGGAACATAAGGTGGAATGGCTAAATGGACGCTGTTCCATCGCCGTCCTTCCCCGATTGTCAATTCATACTCGTCGCGTTTCTTGCTGATTATTTGAGTGTTTGTCATCATTTCTTTCTGTGCATAGAATATACTATTCATGATGAAGCTGACCTGGAGGGCAGTGACTAATTTTGGACTCCCATTAGAGATCTCTGCACTGATCACTATGTCCTCACCTGGTGTAAATGCCTGGCGGTTTGTCTGCAACATCACCTTGAGCTTACCACTGAAACAACAGATTCCGTAATACTTCTTCTCTGCATCGCACTCATATGACAATAGTTTATCAGGGTACCTTGCGAGGTCAAGAGGTCGCAACACAAGGAAAGGCTCACTCGTGATGGTCTGGTCTCCATACTTTCGCTCGGGGTTCATAGTTGCCCGGACAAGATACGTAACACTGCCGTACTTTCCAATGAACGACGATGGCAAGTTTGACGGAAGCTGGTGATAAAATGGAAACTCGTGAACTCCTTTTGACAAGAGCAGGCTCTCGCCATCGGACGAGCGGACCAGGGTCTCGCTGATGTCTATGTATGTCTCTGTTGCGGCACAAGTTTTGTTCCTCTCCGCATGATCCCAGGAAACAGTTCCCTCCCCCTTGATCTGCAGCTGTATGTTATTCACTTTTACAGACTCGTTAAGTTTGATCACCACACTTCCTTTTAGCTCCTCCCCTGGAGCATACTGATACTGCTCATCGATATCATGTTCCAGTGCAATATCAACACTTTGAATTTTCTTTGTCCGCAGACTATAGTATCCTGCAGGATACTGCAACATGTTGAGTTCTGTGTTTGCTGTTTCTTAAACACCTTTCATGCACCTGTAGCAATGCTGTTAGTTAATGTCATTTATCCTAAAATACGCCAAAAGTGGACGAGACTCTTGAATGGTATTCTCAACTTGTCCAGACTGTTGTGTCATCTGCAAAACAATGGAAATTTACAGATACGAAGGTTACCAAATCAATGCTGCGTTTGGTAGTCGCAAAAATCTTGCGAAACAGCAAGATCCTGCAAATCTACACGAGATATAGCCATGTTTTGATCACAATGGCTGGCTGACCTCACGAAGTTTGGAAAAATCTTCAGTTCAGGACACCATCTGGTGGATAAGTGGAATTTCATATTACTGAAATTTCATGAAAAGATATTAACTTCTGAAGGCCATTCACTTCCTAGATAAAGTATAGACAAACTTTTGTATGAGTTTGCAGGGTTGTGGGACCCAACTCTTCCTCTCATTTGTTGGATTCAAATAATGCAGTTGTACATTCTCTGGTTGCTGTGTTTAGTTTTATTCCACCTGGCTAACTGGTGTCCCACAATCCTTTGCAGATATCCTATAAATTTTTAATCATAAAAAGATCAATGGTACAGCTATCGCTAAACAACATGGTCGTGGTGATTTTGAGCACTTCTTGCTTGAAATAAGCCTTTGAAACATGAAAAGGGAACTGCTATTTTAACAAAATAATTTTGTCTCCAATTGAAAAGAACTTTTCCGGCTTGTCTGTTTGCTGAAAGTGATAACCGTGGGATACACAGCAGTGCTTTCATATGTGAATTACCATTGTTCGCTCCATTAGTGTTTCTGTGGGACTAACTCCTTTGTGCATTGCCATTACCAAAATCACCAAATAAAGGCAATTAGCCTCATAGATTTTGTAACATTTACACTCGTTTCAATGTATTAAGTATTAAATATCGATCCTCTACATGACGTATTTTATAAAGACAGACGTAAGTTAGCAATATATTCATGTCTTCCTCCTTTTACTTGTGTGCGAGGAGACACAGTCTTCCCTATTTCAAAATGATGATTAATTTGAAGGCATAATAAATCTTAGTGGTCATGAAGATTTCCATACATGCCGCAGAGGAGATGCTACAAAAGTATGTACGGTATTTTCTAGTTTGGGACAAAGAATGATATTGATGCTTTCACATCTCTAGGCCTTCCTGTCAATGGTTTTGTTGAAAAACACCTTAGTTTTAGAAACTACAGGTAATCAAGATGCTTATTTTTATTGATTTCCTAATGATTAGATACTGTATCACTTGCTTCGAAGTGGTAGAAAAGACCTTAAGATTACAGGAAAATTATTAATTTTTAATGCCTGAAGAAAAGCTTGACATATACTGAACTGAATTTCCTTCGATTTACACGTCCATCCGAAAAACCAAAATCAAAACTCGGTCGCAACAAAAATGGTCCCCGTTTTTTCCTCACTATGATTTCATTGTTAAGACCAGCCTGAGCTCTCAGAGTCATTTTAGAAAACCATAGGGTTGACCAGTCATACCAGCATTTGACCTATCCAATTCAATGTTAACTCATGGAAAAGTAAAGTTATTAACTATAGTTCTAGTAATTGTTTTAGAACTTCCATCAAATAACCTAGAAACACGACTTGTAATTGAAATCAACTGTTCTTATGCTGACACACCAGCTGTGAGCCCAGGTTAAGGCATGTAATACCACACTGTAAAACGCACTAGAGTCAGTTTATAGTGAATCAACCACCGGTGTCACGGTATTATACTTTGGACAGGAGTGCACATAGAAGATAGGGTACGCACCTATTTACAGAGTGGGCTGGAAAACGGAGGCTCATTTGCATGGAACTAAAATAAAAAGTAGCCCTTTCATATGGTTTTGTCCAGAAACAACATTCTTTTCTTTTGGGTTAGTTCCATGAATCTTAACCATTTCGTAATCACTTATGGACAACTGAACTTTGTGTTCTTTTTCACTGACCATTGAGCAAGAAATGACAAAAGACTGTCATGTTGTCAAAAATAAGTTTATGATTTGTGAAAAAAGTTTTTGAAATATAGATAACATTTCGTTCTGTTGTTTTGTGGAGCTGGAAAATAACTTATGTGTTAAGTTTGGTGGTTCTCAAAGTTAACCCTTGTTGGAGAGAATGTCAGAAAAGGCACCCTTTTGTTGAGAATGCTGTCACAAAACTTAAGGCAGTCCTTCATAGCAAACTAGTTTTGAAAAAGTCACTCTACTGTCACATATCCATTTTCTATTTCCTTGTTCAGCATCACTGACTTCCAAAACATTGCACTTATGTGGTGTCTGGATTGCAAGATCATGCCGGGGGAACTAAGCACCGGGCTTTATCCAGGATTTCAAAAATAGGATGTCCAAAATGGGGCTCCCAATATTCCAGGGCGTCCATGATTCCAATGACGCATTACCCCGCTCCCCCTCTGCCCCCACACACAGTGAGGTTTTTTACAAAAATGCGTTGAACAGGGCTTTTACATCTAAGTTTACAAAAACAGCTCTGTTGTAGTGAGCTTTTTATTAAAAAAAACTGTGTGGATCAAGACTTTTATGTCTAAATTTACGAAAACAGCCAAATAGCTAACCAAACAGGTATTACATGTGCTACAGATATTGGTTGAAGGATGAGTGCAAATTACTGTTGTAAAGTTTATCATATCATCTTAACTAGCTTTATATTTTGTGCAATGAATCATCAAAGATGCAGTTACCAACACAATAAAAATACAGAGATGATATGTGGTTTATATTTTGGCAACAGGTGTCACTGCTGCTCCATATTAAGACGCACATAGAAAAGCATGAAACGGGCACAAACTCAAACATTTTAAATGGGGATATTCTTGTGGCACATCATATTATTAAAATAATGACATTTATTTTGTTTTTAATGTTTTTAAAAAAAGATGAAAAACATGAAACTACAACTCTGAAACACCAGTTTGGAGTTATAGGTTGGTGTCCCTGTATAAAGTACTGAATTGCAGTGAAATATAAAATCACTGAAAGCAGATACACTCTGGTAACCAAACAGGTGGTAGTGATTGACAGGTCTACTAAATACTTTGAAATTAGTTTGAACATTGCATCATTTTATATACATTGTGTATTTATTTCTGAGTTGAAAGGGCCAACTTCTCTCTAGATTAACTGGGAGTCCTAGTTATCTTATAATATGGTATCCAAAGGGAGAAATTCTGATTGACAGGGCCTCTAAATGATACATTGGGGTCTTTGCCAGGCCTTCCAGATTAGTGCCAGGGCATTCAAATAGACGCCCAGGATTAGGCTGCATGAAGGCCTGGAACTGAGTTGTCTTCCACATAAGGGGTAGGGGGTGCCACCCATCACAATACCTTGGCTACTCAGAAATATTGGGTACCCAAACTGATGTTATTTGTTTAACCCCCGTCAATTGTGTCCGATCCAAAATACCCAGTGACACAATATGAAACTGAGTAAAATATCCTCCAGACCTAAATTTGTCTTAAAACGAAACCTGACGGGGTGAGAAACCCACCCACATGATAGGACAATGTATCAAGTTGACAGCACATCCTTACCAAATCCTCCTGTGCAGTGGATTCCCCCCCCCGAATCATTTTCTAAAAGCACTGTTTATTGATAATATGATCTCTGTCTGGGTTAAATACTTTATGACATGTATGAGACAGCAAAACAAATCTCATTTATTTTGGACCAAAAATTGCCAAAATAAGACTTTATCATTATCAATGTTTTAGTGAATGCCCACATTTTTCAAAATGTTGCCTGATGGTAGCTGTGGTCAAGAACTTGAACATTGAAAAGCATTGATTTGGTTCTACATGGTCAGGAATGAGAGAAGAAAATTTCAGTTGTCACTCACAGTATGCCTGAACTGGAGACCATTCACCGCAGTTCTTTGAAAGATGATGAATCAAAAATAATTGTCAAAGTTTAAAATTTCCATTTTTAACAGGCTGCTAATTTTTCTACAGATATGCAGGTGTTTTTTAATAACTTTACATTTCATATGCTTGGAATGATATACCAATTCCTTATTTTAGTTGAGAAATTCAATAAAATCAAACTTCACCTTGCAGTCATCATGTGCCCTAAATTAGTGAAATTGAAACAAATGAATTTTATCATAATATATTTAACACATGAATATTGTATGTTAGAGTCGCCTTTTTATCCTTCTGTGATGATAATCGTTCATTGTGTAGCAACCATAAAACACATACAGTACAAGCCAAAAGAATTCAGACAAAATGACCCAGAATTCCCCATCATGACGGCTGGGTGGAAGTTGAAGTCATCGTCAAAGTAGTCATCTCTCATGGCTGAGAATGGCGTATAAAGGATAATTATCAGGAAAGTGTGTAAGGGGGCGGAGCCATTTTGTATATGGAATTTCGTCACACTGATAGTTATTATCACAAGTTTTTGCTGTCAATAGAATTGGCCCTCGTGGTGGAGAAACAAAATTTTGCCTAATCATGTTTGTCATGTAGCTGGACAGCACAATTTTGATAGAAGACCAAAATAATCAACACGCAATAGGTGAAACTGAAGTTAACAAATAAATGATTAACCAAAAATATGATTATATATGTTCTGTAAGTTAAGTTTGAAAGGGTATTTGACTGATGGGTTGGGTTGTATGCGTAACGTTAAGCAAACACTTTCACCATGGTTAGCTTATCAATCCGATGAGTTATTGAAAACTCACTTAGCCAGGGATGTACCTTAAAGTCTCACCGATTTCGGACAAAAATAATTGCCAAAATTAGTGTTTATTTTTTTAAAGGTATTACAATTTTTCAGAAATATTTGTTCGTCTTACCTATGGAATGGCACTTATAAATGAGTACAACATTTATTGAGTGCTACATACGATTTGTTAAAAAATAAAAATTAATATGTTTTGTATTGGTTTTTTTTCCTGTACATTTCATTCTGTCCTCTCTAATAATAGTACATGGTGTTTTGTTCCACTTACAAGAGCTGAGCTGTGCCACTGACTTATGATGCAATTCAATCAGTTATAAGCAGGGTTCCCTAACCAAAGCAGAGCTTCTGTTATTGAATAGAACTCAGTAAATAGTGGATGAGATTTAGTGAGTGGGCAGCATTATGTAATGGCTTGGTGACCCAATGCCATCTATGGGGTGTGACTGATTTGTATATTGGATTAAAGATGGCCTAGGGAGTGCATGTGAAAGGGTTTGAGTAAAATACTCAGTGAATGACAAAATATAACTTATAATTCTTTTTTAAAACTGTTCTGAAGCAACTGTAACTTTCAATAAAGTTTTGTCTTTCACTTTCACAATTTTTATCAGGGTGCCCTTTATTGGTAGAATTTGGGAGCTTTGACAACTAAATTTCATCAACTTTGTTTGAAACTTGTAGCATGCTGCGAACTTCTATTCAATATAAATATCAATCTTGTCTACAGCTCTGTCTTCTCATGTAAGGACAGAAGTTACTACATAGAAATTAGTGAATCTGTGCTGTTGGTCATCGCATTTGGACAAGAGATTAGGGTTATCTGACAAGTAATTGATCGCTACTACACTCAGTGACTCAGGATCCCTGAAACTTGATTGTATACTTTTATTGAAAATTGTATTGTTTACTATGGCTGTTTAAAGCATAGTGTTGCTAATGAGTGACTGAAATGTCTGTGTGTTTAAATCGCATCCGTTTGGTAATTGTTACACCTGATCCTAAACATGTGGTATTTTTGTGCAAATACCGACAAATAAGTGAAACAGGGTTCACTCGACACACCTTGCTGTATTTGTACATAGATTTAGTTAATAAAAATTGATTCCTGCCTTACCTGTGCTCAAGTTGCCACGCATGTCCTGAGTTGTCAGCCGGCTTCATTTCTACTGGTTTTCTAACTGAGTTCCCATCCCATCCAGAGGACCAAATCAATACTTGTTGTAAATAGCTTACCTGAGTAAACACCACAGCTTAAGTGCTCAGTAGGGGTTACTGTGATTCATTATGCAAGCCCTCAACATGGATAACGTCAATACAATTTACTGGTTGCAAGTTCAGTGGAGACATTGGTGCTTGGTCTACCTGTAACATGGATAAGAACGTCTGTGTGGGACCTTATTGTTGCTTTGCATAATGGGTGTTTCTGTGTGTATAGAAATGCTTAGGAGAGCTTTTTATGTAGAGTTCACAGCTCCTTGGCCCAGCCCAGTCTTTTGTGTGCAAGCATTCATGCATGAGCATTCACTTGATATCAGACCTGTTTTGACTTGGGTATTGGTCTAAAAATGCATGGTGACCTCTATTGATTTATTGGAAAATAAAAAATAAGTGGTGTGTTATGACTTCAGTTTCTCTGTTGAGTGAACAAAGTTTACCTGTTCATGAGGCATGCAGCACTCACTGTTCTCCAAACCATTTTGGCTGTGCCATCAAATTTTGTATGGTGATTCTACCCTGGTTTTGCACAGAAGTAATTATTGCTAAAATTGCTATTTTCCGAATTTTCTAAAGCTGGTTATAAAGGTGATGGAAAGTTTACCAAATGCTGTTTTATGACACCTACAAAATAGAAACCAAGCTTGTTATAGGTTAACATTTTCTGGGTATTTATTTTTATGGGAAAATTTGACAAATCTAATTTGACTTGCCGGCCATATTGTGTGCTAAATTGGAGAAGACATGGTATTGTTTTATCCTTGTTATGGTAAAATTTAAACTTGAGGAAACCATTGGTGGAAAAATTATGTGAACTTTTTTACAACTGTTATGATATGGTACATCTTTTGGTGAGCTAGAATATAGATTTGAGCTCCACCCAAATAAGTCAGTCACACAGAATTGAAAATTTTAATGAGTAATCCCGTCCACACACATACATGTACTTACCATAGAACAACTTGCATTAGTGTCACTTGCCCTACTTTAAGTGCAGCGTCCACACACATGTATCCCATAACTGGGGTAAGGCGAAAGCTATCATTCTGTGCATGACAGTGGACAGTTGATGCGAATACAGCGCGCCTAAGAAGATTCGTTTGGATGTAATTGCAGCTGATAGTTACTTCCACCATGCCCCAGGTTTGTGCCTGCACAGCGACTATAAGTGGCGCAAGTTAACCTAAAACAAGTTACCCTTCCTTGATAAAGTCAAGTAAGTTGTCACAAGTCGGGCAAGTTGCACTTGTTTAAGTGGTGTCCAGACAGTTCCCAAACCTAGCGCAACTCGTTTCAACAGTAACTTGCTCTTTATGTGGAGGGCACTTTACTTAGCCTTATTTTTATGAAAGTAAAAAATAACTGCTCACCTTCATCCCAATGCAGAAGTTATGGCTGCATGAAAAGACTGACATTGCTGAAAAAATTCTTAAGACTTGGGAATTTTTTGTTTTGTGATGTAACAGGAAATTGTATTGAACTAATCACTTTAAAGTTGGTAATAACTTATAAATTCAGATTTTATTTTTTGTTACCCTAAGATCAGTTTGCTTAAGCTCATTAATTTTAGGGTATCAAAATGTCAGTTTAAGAAGCATCCTGCAATATGTACCACTGTTTACTGGGACACTGACACTTTAAAAGGATATGCAGTAGAAAAGATGGAGGGGGGGGTGAAAATTCATAAATTTCGGGGAAAGGAGTTGCTTAGCTGAACATGGATTATAATGTGATTGAGTAAGCTAAGTACTGCGAAACTTTGTAAATATGAATTTAAAAATTAGTGCTCAGGTTACCAATCACCGCAAGCTTTTTAATTTCCAAATTTAAGTATTCAGAACATTAATAAGTATAGTACCTTCTAAGTGTTGTAAACAGTTGTATTAATGTTACGTAAGACATTATCAACTTTAGCCAAATATGAACACAACATATAGATTTGAACTCAGTAAAAATGTTTATTTTCTGAAAGTATAAAGCTTGTAGAATGTCTTTTTACCAATGTTTAATAATTTGGTCACATGACCATGTTTTAGTACAGTCAAGCAAATAAGAAAGGTACATTGGTAGCAGAACAATGGTTTCAATAACATGATATTCAAATTTTGTTTGATATAAAGATTCAAGATGAGATCTAAAAGCATTCTAATTTTCTATTCATTTTCGTTTCATGCAACTTAAAAAAAAGTTTTTTCATGGAAGACCTATTTTTTTAAATCTCTCATACAAAAGTGGAACATTTTAAAAACAAATCCCTAATAGCCTTTTAGAGAACTGCATAAAATAACAGTATCTGAAAGTTTGATACGAATCCAATCAGCTGTTTCTGAGATCTGATGTTCCAAAGTTAGCCATTTATTTAGGGCACTGCTTAACTTTAAATTTACATTGGGCCTGCCACTATCATTAACCAACCAGCCTGAGCATAAACTGTCAGTTTTTAATTTATTGTAATTCCTCTCTATAGTTGCCAAGGACTCCAATTCCCCTCACACTGGTTGATATGATGAAGACAGCGAAGGGAACCAACTTCTACATTTTAACCGAAGCGGGTGAGTGTGGCATCCCACCAGAGGGGGCTGTGGAGGCTGAGGGTTCAAGGTCAGAGATCAACCTGACATTCCTGACAGAGACGGGCGGAGATGAGAAGAAAACCCCAGAGTACATCACCAAACAGGATATCCCAGATGAGATGTTCTTTGAAATTAAGAAGATGTATGTGTGTTGTGCGATTTTTTATAGAATTTGCATTTCACTCATTCCAGCAGTTCAGCACCATTAGATAAGACCAAAGAAAATAGCGTAATAGGTTCTGATAGATGTTCTTTTTGAACATTTATGTGATGGTACGATATTTCTTTTAATTTTTCATATTTTTGAAAATAAAAGTCTCGGTATTTAAATACAATGTTTAGCAAGACTGCTGTGTGAAAATTTGAATGAAAAATATTCAGTGAGTTTTAGTGTATCCCAGAAGGCATTCAAGTGTTGTTCTGCAGTTTTAGAAAATTATGATTTTCTTTTGAACAGTTTGTAATACGTAATGTGATGTAACGTTTCAAACATTCGATAAGAAAACCTTCTATTTGGCCAGGTAAATGTCATGGGCAATGAAGTTTATTAAATGGGGCTAGTTCTTTCGCTAGGCATGGGCATTTGAAAGCGTGAATTTGATATTGGTGCGGGTGGAATGTGCAGAGTATTGACTCGAGTTTGAATAAGACCTGTTTATTGTAAGACACTTCACGTGCTGGTGCTCAATAAAAAATTGATAAATTGCAGACAAGGAGAGCAATACAACTTAGCATCTAAAAATCTAAAAATCTTAAGTGGGAAATTAATTTAAGCGGTGGGGTTTTACTCGAAAAAGGGGAGTTACCCAGACAAATATGGTGACCATAATTATGGTAAATTGTCACCAATTTCAGGGGGAGATAATTGCCAAAACAGTCCTTTTCTCATTTTCAAGGTCTTCTTGCAGTGTTGTGAGTGCCCAGAAGTTTTAAAAACATTAGGTGGTGGTAGATATCATCCGAAAGCTGAACATTGTAAAAAATTAATGTTTTGCTACATGTACCTTATATTTAGTTGTATATCCAACTTCTGGGATGTATGAATTCTTTTTCAGAATTCGTTTGAATTTCCTTGACCACTATGAGGAATGGGTTGAGCAAGCCATCGATCGTGCAAATAGCGTCGTAGCTGCAAAGGTATTGATTGCGACCTTTAACCCCCAGATCATTCATGACTTCTTCATCCCTGACCTCATGAAGTGCACAATTCTTGTTGTCTGATTATTGTTGAAACCAGGCAACATCTTGGGTAACATTGCTTTGCTATACTTGCAATACATTGTAGGAATGTGAGGTCATTCTTTATTTCAGACTTGATTTTCCCAAAACTTTGTGGAACTGGCAATCAAATTTATTGTTTAGTTCAAACTTTGGAAATTTATTGAAATTTGTTAAAAAATATGAAGCTTCCATGTTTCACTCTGAAACTATATGCTTGAGTATTTCCGTTTTATTGAGTACATAATTGAAGGCCTTATTTTTCAAATATTGTCAGTATTACCTTCAATTGACCTTTTCCTTTCGACCTTTTCAGTATTGCCTAGCAAGTGACTATTCTTGCTAGCAGCCTTCTTGTAAATCACTCTTCGACCAGCAGCCGTCATATTAATCACTCTGTGTTGTTGCAGACAGAAGAACTGAACAGTGAACTTGACCTTCGCCTTCACCTGCACGCACCTCGTGCAAAACGAGCCGAGCTGGACGTGCATCACGTTAGAGCTGGTGAGGACACACTTGTGCCGTAGAATTGGTTTGCAATGTGTAGCTGCCATTTTGGAGAGACTGTACTCATGGGTGCTTTCCTGGCCCTAGACATTTGCAACCAGACACTACTAGTAGAGTTCCATTGAAATTCATTTATTGCAAACCCTGTTCAGTGAAAGAAACACTTTGTGGTCCACGATGATTAGCAATACATATTTCAACAGATAGTATACCATGAGAAAACTTGACTTAAGGAATGAACATGTGTTAATGTACAGTTTTCTCCCACAATTCAATATTCCAACAATCATTGTTAGCCATTTTGCTTGCATATACTAGAGTACACCTTACACTCCTTACGCACTGCACCAATAGAAACTAACGAGGTCAAATTTTTTCGCTGAAATAAAAGCTTCTATTTCAACTCTCACAATAAACTGGTATATGCTGCACACGGATCACATAACCCCACTTTGCTTAAGGTTACGTGGGACCCTCTAAAATGGCTATTTATATCGAACGAAATTTGGTCGTGTTATTCAGACTGTTGTTTTGCTACGGATGTACGTTTCTTTTTGCTAATTTTTACTAAAAAGACATGGTCACGTCACCCAATTTATAGGAGATCGGGATGAAGTCAAATATCCGAGTTAAAATCTATAGTTTTGTAGATGATTAACTAAATGCTGTGACTTGTCGGTAAGGTTATTTATATCCTTTAGTCAGGCAACAATGGAACGTGAAAATTTTGGCAACCGTGTCTCGGGTACAAAATGACAAAAGATTTTCTGTGAGTAACGTGACCATTTCCCTTAACTTACAGCTGAACTGGTTATGCACAGTGAGCGTGTGTCCCGCCATTGTAAGGGAATACATCAGACTTTGACTGACCTGAAGATGGAGTTCACGGAGATGACTCACGGTCATAACAAGCTGTTTGAAAAGTTCAGAGCCGACATAGAAGAGCTGGAGGTCGTCTTTATTAATGCCACTAAGTCATCCAAGTGAGTGATTGTTTTAACATGTCATTTACTTGGTTATCCCCAATCCAAAAGTTTGTGTTAACATCATTTATGTGGTTTACTTGGTTAGTGCCAAACTATGACTGCTTGTTTAAACACAATTTATGTCATTTATTTAGTTACTGTCAATCTGAGCACAGAAGCCATATCAAGGAACTGAATAACCTCTGAACGGTATATTTCTCTCACCATAACCTTCTATAAACGTGCGATTACTTCCAATTTTAAATAAAACTATGAATTAATATTCCGTGATTGCTTGGAAGTCTTAATGGCTATTATAAGCAAATATCAGTAGTGCTTCTAACCTACAGAATGAATGAATGATACAATTTCCAAATCTTTGCAAAAATTTCATGTCCAGATGTTAAGGCAGCCCTTAGTCATTTTTATGCGCCCACATATTTATATGTGGATGCATTATGCCGTCATCTCCGTCCGGCATCCGGTGTCCACTGCTCTATCTCCAAAATGCCTTGACATATGTTCATGAAATTTTTCACGTGTTCCTTCTGTGGATGGGACGGCATGAGCGAACTTTCGAACAGATCCGACTATCGGTGTGCCCCCTAGTGACAATTTTAGTTTTTTTATGTTTACGTCTGTATCTTCAAAAGTCCTGAACAGATTTTCATTAAAATGTGGTATATAGGCATAGTAAGATGACGCTGTCCTGCCGTTTTCGGATGGGTTCAACGTAGTTTGCACCACCTATTGGCCATTTTTACTGTTTTAAAGTCTGTTTTAAGCATCCACCCCTCTATCAACCAAACCGCTTAAAGGATGATTGTGAAAATTGGCATGTATGTTCTTACTGTGAAGTGGACGGCCGATGGTGATTTTCCGAGGATTTGCAGTACTGTGGCACCTCCTAGTGGCAGTTTTGTTTTTTTTTTTGCGCTTATGGCTGTATCTCCAAAACCGTTTGAGGGATCATTACTAAATTTAGGAAGTGTATTTATATGACGTTGACAACAGATGACGACGACTTTCGGACGGATTGACTACTGGTGTGCCCCCTAGTGGCAATTTTAGTTTTTTACGTCTACCTGTATCTTCAAAAGTCCTCAATGGATTTTCATAAAATTCAATATGTAGGGACGTATTAGTGAGATGATGTTGCTCTCCTGTTTTCGGATGCATGCGACGTAGTTTGAGCCACCTAGTGGCCATTTTTACTGTTTTTGAGTCTGTGTTTTGCGTCCACCCCTCTATCAACCAAACTGCTCGAAGAATGGTCATGAAAATTGGCATGTACGTTCATACTGTGAAGTGGACAGCTGATGATGATTTTTCAACTTCTGTGGCGCCTCCTAGTCGCAGTTTTGTTTTTTTGCGCCTATGCCTGTATCTCCTAAACTGTTCGCAGGATCTTTACTAAATTTAGGAAGTGTATTCATATGATGTAGGCAATGAACAACAACAACTTTCGGACGGGTCTGACTGCTGGTGTGCCCCCTAGTGGCAATTTCGTTTTTTTAGGTTTAACTCTGTATGTTCAAACTTAAGGTCCTCAACAGATTTTCGTAAAATTTTGAATATAGGCATCTATTGGTGAGGTGACGCTATCCTCCTGTTTTTGGATGGAATCGAGGTATTTTGCACCACCTGGTGGCCATTTTTGCTGTTTTTGAGTCCTGTTTTTGGCGTCCACCCTTCTATCAACCAAATCATTCTAGGGATGGTTTTAAAAAATGGCATATATGTTTTCAGTGTAAAGGGGGTGACATTTGATGATGGCGACTGACCACTGTGGCTCTTCCTAGTGGTCGTTTTGTTTTGTTTTGTGCCCATAGCTTTATTTCCTAAACCCACTGCAGGATCTTTATTAAATTTAGTGAGTGTCTTAATTGTAATGAAGATTACAACAGATTTCAATGACTTTCAGGCCGATCCAACGGACACTGTGCCCCACTTAAGTGGCAATTTCATTTTATTCTGTTTTCCTTTCTTTGTTTTTCTGAAGTTCCTTGACACATTTTTATGAAATATGGCATGTTCCAGTTTTTTTGATGGATTGTACGTTTTTGGCCATTTTATGATACAAATAAATAACCCTAAAAGCACACCATTTGCGATGCATTCTTGGGCGCATATCAACGCTCTGCGTTGCTTTAGTTATAAATGATGGATAAACATGAACATTGCTCTTGTTATAAATGATGGATAAAATTGCCTGAACATTTTTCATGTACAAGATACATCGCTGTTATCATCACTTTTTTAAAAATCTTTGGCTTAATTCATGGAAAATTAGTATTTATGGATTTCATTGAAGTTTTAGATTTTTTAGAAATAAAATCACTGACATGGTATCGTCACTCCTTAGCAGTCTCCTTATGATTCAGCATACCATCAAATCATTCGCACCCGGTATTATACTGTTTTGCAGACTGGTGGCACTGCAGAACCAACTGCAGGTGGAGCTAGACAAGTTCATGACCCAGATACGAACGTCTTTACGCCACTTCCGTCAACACCTGGACGACACTCTGCAGATGTTAAGAGAGTCCAATGCGCGTTTCATCAAGTCTTTCAAGTAAGTGGCAGGGAAGAGAATGCGCCTGTTATAACACAGTCCGTTAGACTATTAGGTTTCTTTTTGGAGTTACGTGGCTTTTGATTTTGATTTGCCTATTTTATACCCCATGTGTACAACAATAAAGAGAACAAATAAGAAAAATAAGTACGTAATTCAGAGCAGGTTGTTTCTGCCTGCAGTGCTTACTGATATAGAACAGTCAGACTACGACTGCTTGGTGCATTCTGTTAGTGTTGGTAACAATTTCGAAAATGTTGATGGAGTTTCTTCCAATTTTGTGCGACTCCATCAAACTTATGGTGCAAAGCTGGTAGGAAATTAGATGGAAAATAACTGCATATGGTTGCGTTAATTAAAATGCACAAAAATTCCACCTTGAAATTTTTGTTAATATTCGAAGAAAAGGTAATTTTAAAAAAGCTAAACGATATGTTGCATACAGTTTCATTTTAGACACCTCTACACTTGGATTATAATAGTCGTTTCATTTTGTTTTTTCTGTTGTTTGCCCTACATTTATCCAATAAAATCATTTTAGAATCCTTAATACACCAGTCACCATTACACCTTGTTAGATCCTAGTGTAAACTAGCCTAAACTAGCCTAAAGTAGTCACATTCATAACCTTTGCCTACAATGTTGCTTTGCAGACTTTTCTCTGAGGGTGGCAACTTCTGTCCAGAAGAGATTGAGGATTACAGGAAACGTCTGGAGAAGATGTCCTCCAAGATTGACACCGCCGAAGGGTTCGTTATGTCTGACCTGGAGGGTATGGAGTCGAAACGACTCGACCAGGCGACCAAAGTCTCCAATGAGTTTGAAGACAGGTAACATGGGTTTCATTGCATGGGTTTCCTTAGGAAGCGGATAGGAATTGGCATTTCATTTCAAGAGAATGTGAACTGACTTAATGTAATTGGTGGTGACACTTAGTCTAGCATTATGTGTTTAATGTTGACTACTTTTGTAAGTAAGGGACTTAACCATCAGAGGAAAATAAGACACTGAGAAGAAATTTAGTTACAGTTCTACAGATCTGGTATCTAAGATGGTGAATACTGTTATTGTGAGTTTGATCACTGGTAGCCCATGCTGAGTATACTAGTTAGCCCATGTCATTTAGACTTGTTTGAGAAAATATTGCTATGATTGTAACTAAATCAGCTGCCAGACGTGACTCATTCTATGCAGTACATTTCACATGAAAAGAATCCTACGTTCATTGACACCCTAACCATTGGAGATTGGGCAGCTCGACCAGTTTGCGCACCACAAAATTTGCCGGATCAGGTCAAACACACCATGCTGTTGTGGTTAATAAAATCACCTGAGGCTGCTGATGTTGTGGTTCTCTAGATAATGATACCATCATTAACACACTGAGATGACAATTCTATTTCTAAATTTTGAAAGTATTTGTCGTGAAAAGCACTCATGATTAGGTTTTTGAATTTTGAAAATTGGACAAGAAATGGGACTTTTACAACCTAAAACGTTAAGTTCAATGTTGCAATATATTTCTCATTAATTCTGCTGGGTATGCAACATAATTGGTCCAATTACCAAACCACCAAGCAGTACCTGGATTTTGAGGAAAGCCAAGTGTCATCATTCAATTTTTGGCATTCATGCTGGCCGCCTGTAGAGAAACATGCAGACGTGACATGTAAGCAACCACTGGAAGACTTTAAAAGACTGAAAAAAATATGAATTATTCATCAAAAGTTGTGTAATTGAATATCCTGTGGGCAATGTGCTGATAACATTTTTCCTGATGCCGTTTAGGTTCAAGAACCACATGATTGACCTGATATTCATGGAGAAGATTTCAAGATGGCTGACCAACACGCAGGTCAAGATTAAGGCAGAGGTCGCTGATAGCAACTCGCAGGCGCAGCGTCTGGCTCAAATTCTCATCGACTTGGACAGGCGTATCGATGCCTGTGAGAAGCCAAATTTGGACAAGGAGGTATTTAGCAAATGACAGCTGAGGGCAACACAGAGATGTTATACAAGATTTTCTGTGAACATTGGCATGGTGGTTCCTGTCATGGAATTTCATTTTTAACAAAGTACGCTACTTCATAAGCATCACGGGTCTTTGGTTGACACTTGACATCTGATGTACGTGTTGTCACGTGAATGCTAAGAAAATGGTCACGTGACTGTTTGGATCATACAATGATATTCTTCACAACTTAAAGAAAATACCACTATGCAGAAACGTCTGATTCTTTATAAGACTGTTTATTTTCAATTATTTTGTGCTAACTGCCCAAATTAGTCTTAGCTGAAACAACATTTATTAATTTACTTGTCAGAAACTGCAATTTTATTGTAGAAAATTATAAGAGTTCTAGTCTATTCTTTTGGTTGGATGAGTGTTCATGACAAAGCCACTGGTATTCTCCATTAGTTTCAGTGAGCCCTGAATAGGCTAATGATAGATCTATGGTCATGTAATCGTACTAACTTGTGTCTTATGCTGGAGCTGACTGCCATCTGGGCCATTGTTGTTGAGTTGTAGCAAGGTATTAACTGAATCAAATTTTGTTGGAGGCTGCTAAACCAACTGTCGCTACCCCGATGGTTTGTACACGAAAGACAGTAACCGTACTAGCTCTGAAGTGTATGTTATGAGCAAACTGTTAAATCTTAGTGTTTTGACTCTGCATGTGTGTAAAACTATGAAGAACCCAAATGTGCACTTCAAGTGTGGTCCCCCCATTGCTGTTGTGTGTGCTCACTAATTGTGTTAATTGATTAATTAAAACTGCACTTTTTGTCCGATTCCTTCTATTAGTCCCACACTCAACACACTAAGCAGGTTTGTTGGACTCTGTGGCCTGTCTTCACCTGATATCTTTTGGCTCCAGCTATCTCCACAAGTTTATTATTTGAAAATTCTCTGATTTTGCATTCCGTACATCCAATAGCTTGTGTTTTGCGGTTGAAATGGTCAATTTATAAGATGTATACGATATAGATCAGTCAGTTTAAGTATTAGTATTTTGCAGTATAGAATCTCAACAATTTAGGAATACAAATAATTACGCACAAGCGAACATTAAACTATTTTCTAACATTTTAGTAAAAGATAACATGTAAGGATACATGGAACCAAGTGAATGCGTTGCAACTACAGCTGCCACCAGACAATATTTAGAAAAATTACAGGGTATTGTTAGAAGCCCTTGAAAATAAAAAAGGCCATTTTGACAATTTGTTTCTTTCTTTCTAAAATTTCTCTCTGAAATTGGTGAGATGTTACCCAGTTGCATTCATTTTTACTCTTGACTGCTATGTAGTTGCTTGTAGATTGCAGTTGTTCCTTCTTTTGGCGCAGATAAAAATAATGTCCAATCTATCGCATTTCCTCTTTAAACTTAAGGACTTGATTATTACATAATCAAAATATTACCACAGTGTGTTATTGTGAGACCTTTTGACCTCAAGTTATGGTTACAATGAAGTATTTTCTTCATTAGCTTTTAATTACTTTTTTGAAAGATAAATGAACGGACGTTTCAATGAATTTCTTCTAGCGTTACCTGCAGGCTGTATTGGAGAGATAGTTTGATTAGTGCCTATAGCAAACAGTCTGTAAACATTCACCGTTCACAAAATCCCAGATGATTACCTTCAATACTGAACCATGTGATAAAATACAGGCTTTAGGCTGTCGCAACAAGATAAGTGTAGAACCCAACATAATGCCAGATAAATAGACATCATTTTTTTCAAATTAGAGTTCAGTTAACTTTGTTTTCTCTTGCATAACTGACCATGAGATAATATGTTCTATTTGGAATCTGGCAAAAGATATCATTGTTTTTTTGTTTTGTCTTAGAAAATTTGCAACAAAAGTGAACATATCCGGGCAGTAAAAAGTGGAACTCGAATTATTTTACTGACCTACATCTCATTAGGAGTGAATGTAGAGAGAGAGCTTTACGCATATTATAAGGACAGTCTAAGATGTTTGATTATTTGATCAAAATACGTGCGTGTGAATGATAAGCAGGCATTTAGTGGAAACGTGTGAACAGTTCATTTTTACAACATATTGAACTTTGCGTTTCAGACGGTCACGCCCTCTCAACTCAAGGACAGCCTGACGGCCATCTTTGAAACATTTCATGAACGAAGCATGTACCTGCACTGTGTTAGGGAGCCCCAGCCGCGGCCTAGCACTCCTCAGCTAGTGGGGATCCCTGCTGTCACCGGTGAGTATGAACTGATTGTCTCTCTGGCATCTGCCATTGACGTCATTGTAAACATCAGGCTTGCACTCAGCAGATATGAGAACCTCATGAAAATGCAAGGTCACAGAAGACGATGAGTTATCACCGTGCTTTGCAAGTGAAGCACATAGTGTAGCTTTTTGCATGATCATTGTTAGGTGGGATGTTTCAAATGCCTGTGATCACTACTGTTAGCTGTGGTGTTTCAGGTGCCCGTGTTGGATTTGCTGCAGATGTGTCCCTGCCTAACGTGAGTAAACCTGGCAGGCAACCCATCGAGGACCCTTGTGTTGGAACCATCAAGAACATTCTCAAGTAAGATCGTAGTTTAATTTTCCTTGAATTATTTCTAAAGAGGTTACAAACCTGTGTTCTGTCCAAGAATCAAATTTTTGATTGAGACAACTTATCACTATAAGATTTTTTTCGTCCTTTTCTTTACTCAGATGGGAGATACATTCTGTTGAGAAGGACTGGTTTAATCGTGTAATTACGAGCACATTCTAGAATAAAATATTGAAATTATCACTGCTCAAGTGAGATTTAATTATTTTTCAGAAATAGTTGTATGTAGTGTAAGACCAGGCTTCTGCATTTAAAGTCTCTTTTCCCTGGAGTGATTGGCAACTTGACAATAACAAAGCTGGTGTGTTATTTTATCCGCTAAATACCGGTAATTCTGTTGCTGCGTACCTGACATTCCATTGTTGTTAGCCTCCCATAGATGTCGCTTATACGGTGTTGTGATATGTTTGCGGGTTAACAAAAATTGTCCTTCTCTGATGATTGCAGGGCTGTCAAATAGTCAGATGATTTACACGATTGTTGTTGTTGTTGTTTCTCTTACCAAGAGTCACTTTCAGGGGACCCAGATTAGAATCAGTTTTCTGCCTACTATTGAGTGTAGAAGACAGGTTCTTAAAATGCAGGTCCCTCTCATTGACCATTACTCATAAAAAGACCTATAAGAAGTTTTAATGCGCAACAAAATCTGTGCATGCCTTGTTTTTAGTTCTACAGCACCACACTTTAACTTTTGGACCCCTAAGTCGGTGTCTGTCTGTTTAGCAACTGGTTGATTAATCAGTTTGGGAAAATTTCACTTTACTGTGTCCTGTTTCAGAACACAGCGATCTAAAGCACGTTTTGGCCCTGATGCTGACCTAGATGGCGAGAACCTGCCACAACCGCAGAATCCCACAGGTGGTGCCACTAGTAAGTCTAGTTGATTGTTCATTACGTTGCATTCTTGGCCTCAGACTCATACTCTGTTGCCAAATCTTCCTGTCATTGGTTAGAAGATACTACACTAAACCTGATTCATCTTAAGAAATACTGAGTGTGACTCAATCCCTTAAACCTTTAAAGCAATTTATTGCTTTGTAACTCTTGTTAATTCTCAAAAGTTTGAGAACTCCAGGAAAAGTCTGATCAAGTGGACACCTTTGCTCATGATACTAAATCATTGACAAATTAACATGTGTTAATTGCAAAATGAGAATTTTAAACCATGAATTAGTATGTTAACTGTACAGTGTTGGAATTACCGTCCTCATATAGAGGTCTAAACAAATGACAGACTTGAGTGCTTCCATCTTTTGGCCATTGCTGCCAGTATTATTATTATTATTGTAATGTTCAGTATCCTAACTTAACACTAATTTGACAGCTTTAGGTGAGCTTATCAAGTACTCTGAGGAAATGCAACCTATCTGAAGTTTCTTTAGTTACTAGCTGAATAACTCTCTCTCTCTCTCTGTCTCTTTGGAAACTACTTAATACCAAAGTTAGGAAAATTGCTTAGGGACAAGATCATCATAAAAGAAATTTAGTAATTATAGTTTAACAAGTCTCATTCAAATTGCCAACTAATTTCATGAAGTAACAAGAATTAAATTGAACAATGTCTCTAATTCCATTTCTTTCATATCTCATCTCATCTCATCTCATCTCATCTAGGTGTTGTCCATCCACTGCAGGATGTAGCCCTCCGACAATGCCTTCCAACTTGTTCTGTCTCTTGCTGCTCTTATCCATGTTGTGCCTATCGTTTTCACGATGTCATCTCTCCATCTGGCTTGGGGCCGTCCTCTTGATCTCTCTCCATATCTGGGTTGCCACTCTGTACATCTTCTTTCATATACGTTCTGGTCCTCTTGATCTCTTTCCATATCTGGGTTGCCACTCTGTACATCTTCTTTCATATACATTCTGCAAAATCTACAGTATTTGTAACGAGCAGACAAAATGTTGATGAATACTTGCTGAATAAAGGTGCCAGATTTTAAGTACCACAGACTGGCAGTAACATTTTTAAAATTAAAATTTTAGTTTAATATTTAATGTGAAGTGGTATGTATATTTCCTGTCAAAACTCTCTTTATTATTGTGGGTATTTGCTGCTGACAATGACACCTTTAATGAATAGAAATGGTGAACATGCTGAACGTGTTGATTTCTACTCTGGTCAGTATAATTATTTAGTATCACACTGGATTTACAAAATTGACACGATATCTTCTTATTGTTTGTTAGAGTCCCCTTCTGAATCTTTAGCTAGTCCAATGCTCTCTGAAGCATTTGGTGTGTGTAAGTATAGTGTTATTGATATTGAATTACTTTTAAGTCAAATGAATATTTTACTGTATTCTCATCATAGGCACATTCTCAGTGAGGATAAAAGCTCATTAAGTAATTTACTTGTTTGTCTTCTTTTCTGATTTTTCATAGTTTGCAACTGTTACACTGCTATGAATACCCATAATTTCTCGAACTATTGTCTGATGGTAGCTAGGATCAAAGGTGATAAAGGCTTATATTTGGTACTGCCAGAATATAAAAAGTTACTTGTTTGCCTTGTTGTATCCTAAAATGGGGAGTTTTACCCTTCCAATGCTCAAGTGCCCAGCAAGTCACACGGGATTGGAACCTGGGTCTACAGTCTGAAGCGCTGACCTCTTAGCTGAGCCATGGTGTTGCTGGAGTGGAGAAAATACGAGTTGCTTCCCCTTTATTTCATAATTCTTGATTTGTTTCTGATGTTTACTTTTTGCTGGAGCATCCAATTCTGGCCAATAATGACGAAATTAGACCGTGCCGGGAATTCCCGAGAACTTTGTTCTGATTGGTCTTTAGCAAAGATTCTGCACTGGAATTTGGTTATACTGTCCTGTTTCAGAACCATCTTCCGTTTTTGTTTTGGAATGGCTTTAATTTCTTAAAGATCCTGTAAAATTGGGGATTTCTAAAAATATTTGGTACTCAAATGCTCAGTGTGTTTCATTTTAAATTGTAAATTTACTGCACTGCATGCTTCACATGCTATCTGAAGTAACATGTAACCACTATAACCACTACCTTTTTCTGTTCCTAGATGTTTATCACACATGATTTTTATTGTCGCCTCATGCAGTCACTACTTTCTTTCTGTAGCTGACAGAGACAAGAGCAAGTCTGGTATGTCGCGAGTCTCTGCGACCTCGAAGGGGTCAAAGGTTGAAAATGGCGAGAAGAGTAAGCAGAGTAGTCGTAAAGGCACAGCCAGTACGACAGCTGCAGCAGAGGGCGGCAAACGACAGAGTTCTGCGTAAGTGTCTCTGGGGAGATTATTTTGATCTACGATGCTTTTATCTTATATGTGGAATCCTTTGTGACTAATCTGGGCATTTAGCCAAATGTCTTCAAAACCATGTACAATGTAACTAATAAGTGAAAGTAATTTCCTGACTTTGTGGCAATTTGTCATCAAATGGGTGACATCTTTTTAGTAAAATGTATCAAAAAAGAAAGATACAACTGTATCAGTTACATGTGAACCAAATTTCGTTTAATGTTCAGTATGAATTCTTAAAATGCTACACTTTGCAATAAGTTATTCCGTCATTTTGGTTTTAAACTTTTATTTTTTCCTTGAAAATCCTTAAAGTCCAGATTCCTTAAAGTCCCTCATGTCAAAGTGGAGCAATTCAAAATGGGCTCCACTTAGTGTTTGAGAGTACATGAAGTGCAGTGCTTGAATGTTTCATCTGAATCCATATTTGAAATATGATGATTGGAAGTTAACAAAATATGAACGACACATTTCTAGGGTGTCAGATAACTTTAGCTGTAGCAGACATCAGACATACTCTCCTTCTAAATAGTGCTTGGAGAGGACAACGGTGCTTCAATCTTAATTTTCGGGGGGTAAGAAGCCATTGTGATGCAGACGAGTTAATATGTATTTTGTTTCGTTCACAAATGTCAAGACATATGTATTTTTCATGGGAGTCATTTCAGTCTTCTGCCTCCCAAAAGTGACAATTTGACGTCGGAATAATTTCCAACTGAATGAAAATGCTGCGAAATCTCCAAGCCCCTCTGCAGAGCTTGGCGCAGATTTTTTTCAGACAAGTACTGACTGGCCATGAACACTGTTTATTTCACTGCATATTCAAACTCAAAATTTTTCTATTTCTTTTGCCATATACCTCCATGAGCACTTGTAGTATAGCTAGAGTCGATGTCTCTATTGCCAAGCACTAGTGCAGCATTTTACTCTTCGTAACAATAGAGGTCAGTTCTTGCTTCTTAAAGAACATGTGCTGCCATTGAGTTCCTAAAACTGCTAAGAGGTGGTGATGCTGTATCGTGCATCATTTCTGAATCCAATTAGTCTATTTATGCCATCTTCTAGCCTAACTACACTGGCATGCTGTTGCATCAGTTTAACACATACCCATACTCATTCGAAGAATGCTTAGTTTGTAGATGGACACAGCAATGACTCACTGAAACATTGCGACTATGCTAATAGGTTAGGGGTTGGTGTAAGTAGGCTAATACATTTTAGGGACCAGGTGAGGCCTATAATTGCAGATCTTGCATGAGATGTGTTCTTGGCACAGTAATTTTCTAATGCCAGCAAGGGGACTGTGCTGGTTTAGTGTAATCATATGTTCAAACTAAACTCATGATGTAGAAGTGTTCCTCCATTTAAATACGTTTTGTGTTGTAATCACACTAGATGTCATGTGAAAAAGCAGCGCACGAGCTACATTTTGAAAAGCTATGTCCTCCCTGTGGACTACGACCTAATGCATGATTACATGCGACGAAAGAAGTCATTTTTCCGATGTGTCGAAATGCATCGATGTAACAAGAGGTGATCTTAACATTGGAAATTGCAACCCATTTGTGATGTTATTATTATTACTAACCGTATTGTCCAGTCGCAGCGCGTGAAATTTACGTTCCAGTGGTCTCTCGAGTAACGTTTTGGTGCTAAGTTAGACCTTGGTGCAATGATATGCAAATTGTACTGTTCTGTCTTTTTGAATCTGTGTCTGATAATGAAATGTTGGATGCATTTTTGTGCAAAAACTTTTTTTCAGGCTTATCAAATGTATGTTTTCTGTTGAAAAATGATTTCCAAACTTAAGAGTTTGTGGAACACTTAGCACACTGGTCTTAAATTTTTTGATTTTGGAAAATGCAGTTTATTGAAGAAAATTATGGAAATCATAACTGTAGTCAAGGTTGAAATTTAATGTCCAGAACTGTTTTGTTGGTTCACCGTTTTGTTCTGAAGCCAGGTGTCTGTTTCATTAGTGATTTAAGACTTAAGACAGACATAAGATCTTACGCTGACCTACTTTTCAATTACCAATTGAAATAAAGGTTTAGCTTTGTAATTACTAGCATATGGCAGCCTATAAATGATTGATGCAAATTATTGCTGTAATTAGTAGTACGATATTCTCAGAGACTTTGATATTTTGCTTTAGGACATAATTATGATTATTTTTAAGAAATAGTTTTATGGAGCATATAAGACCAGAATTCTGACTTGAGTGTTAAGTCACGTTTCATGAAACAGACCACAGATGTCACTGTTCTCATTTCCCATATTGAATGCATGATCAGTTGCTCCCCAAAACTACTGGCTCAATCACTGTTTAGATCTCTTTCAACAACTGGATTATGCATTTGATTCATTCAGTTGCCACAGACATTAATTGTGTATTCTGTTTATGATAACGCTTCACCTGTTTAGTGCACAATGCGGCGGACAATTGAAAATTTATATTATTCAGAACTTTTTGTATACCACTGGCTTGGTTTGTACTGTGTGGATGCCATAAAACAATATTTTGAAATGCTCCCGATATTTGTAGTAAAGGTGTTCAGTGTTCGAAATAATTGAAATACGAAAATGGCAATTTTTTGCATTATAATTTTTGACTAAATGTGTGAAGAACCGCCATCCATTCGATATAATCACAGTTCAATGTGTTAGCATTGTGACCATCCATTCTTGTCAATGTAACGTTCGTTTGGTTGCAATAATTAGGTGATAGTAAGACTGCACACAAAACTATTTTTCTTAATTTGTTGATTCAATGACTACTTTTAATTGATGGTTTTTCATTCTCTTTACTCATTTCTACCTTGGATCCCGTCAATCTCTGGTGTTGGTAAGTTATGGTATTTCTTACCTTCTTGATGGACTCCCATGTTTACCCTGAGGAGGGCCTGTAGGAAGGTTTTCGCAGTGAACCAAACAACTCGGTCAGATAATTGTCTAACATAATATTGTTGGGCAAAAAATCCATCCTTCATTCAACTTGTTCAGAGCTGCAGACTTTCAGTTGGTATGGTTTAAGTTCTCGCCAGTTTTGGCAAGACTGTGAAATTCTTCCATTGATATCGTTTACAAAAAGTTACGCTCACCATGAGGCCCTTATGTCCCTGTTCACAATTGAGACATCACATGACTGAACTACCTGGCTAAATTTTTTAACTGGGAATTTGTACTGATTTTTCCGATTAGCTGTTCCTATAGAGCATGTGATTTCGCCTGTTTCTCCTCTTATCCCGTTTGGTGTCACCGCGTGCAGTTTTTTTGTGAGTGGCTGCCAGTGGCAGTATTCGTGTGTCTAAAGGAACATGTGGTGAGAAATGATCATGTGATGACAAATGAGTTTTGGTGTGGTGAAATCTCACCAATTTTAGACAAAAAATTCTTAAAATTGATGTTTTTTAAAAAGCCTCCAAGCTCTTTTTGTTTGAGTGGCCACAGTTTCTCTAAACATTACCAATTATAGTAATGGATTACATTTATTTGGTATCGCGTCTTGATAAAAAATTTAGGAAAATAAAAATTTATTTGTCCAACATACTTTGTCGTAAATTGGTGACATTTCAGAATCATGTAGAATATTCCCACTGAAGCATGTTACAACTGAAGCTCTTGTTTAACAAAGAGAAACCCCTTGGGTAATCTTGCTATTTGCTGCTTTGAAACCCCACTGGTCAAAATGACAACTGTGTTCAGTAATACCGGTATTGAATATTTTAAAGTGGGAGTGATTAACATTAAGAAAAAACTGTAAAAGTTCTCCAATTTGGGACAGTTTCTAAAATATGGGTCTTTGAAATTCAAGGCAAAATTGAATTCTTGTGAAGCTGAAGATTGGACATGGGCGATTTTGACGATTTCTTAAACACTTGGTACAACAAAGTCTGAAAAGAGACTCGGAACTTCATAAAACTGTCAAAAATAGCCATTGTGAATTTGGGACGGCCAATGTTGTCTATTCCTAAAATTTTATTGAAACTCTGAGCTGGAGAAACTTTTTCAGTGTCCCAAACTGGAGAATTGTTACCATATGCTGTTAGCTATATTGCACTTATTATATATTAGTGTCTACACTTTCTGTTTTCTTAGGTCATTTCTATGTGGGGCTTAGTAGACAGTTAAAAGTGTTCATTATATTGTGTTTAGGTGTAAGGTAACTCAGAGGTCGTGGCTTTTAATTTACAGATTATGGAATACGGATTAATATTTTTCACTGTTTTATGTTGTTTAATATATTTTGTGTTTTTGACCTCTGTCTTCAGCCAACCGTCCAACGTACGTCGTAGTATCAAACTCAAATATGACCGACGCTTTCTTGTGTTCGGTGAACGTGATGAGTCGGGCGAAGATGTTCACTTGACGGGGCGGATATTACGTATTTTGAGATCAACACTGGATGGACTGCTGGCAGCCTCAGAGGTAGGTCCTACGTGTAGGCACTCTTAACGGGGAAATGAGCCGTTTTTAAAGTTTCCCTAGTAACTAAAAAATACAGTTTCCTGATTGGGCCAAAAAGCATAATAATTATAATTGTTTTTTCGAAATCAAGGTGCTGGTTGATTATTTATTAGTTGCTTACTTTTTCAGAAAAGAAAATTCACGTGGGACAAGCAAAAATGATGCAGATTTTTTTACTAATGGCATTTCTCAAACCTTTTACCCTCATTTACATCCCTTTGTACAGAAAAACCTAGGCTAAAATTGATACGGATGGATTTTTTGGTGAGTGCAGTTCTCGTCGTAAGTCGGGGTAAAGACTAAAAAGAACCAATTTTGCATTTCTGGCCTTATGGCGGCATTTTTCACGTACTGGTCATTTGTTGTTTATTTATTATCCATACAAATCTATAAAGTGGCGTTAGCCATCCACTAAAAGCCTGTATCTTCATTGTGCATGAACGACCATGAACACAACCTGTTGTCATCAGTGGTTTGGCTGTGGGTTACAGTTTAGAAGGTCGGTAGTGTTGTTGTGTAGGTTACCTAGAATTTTCAATAAATTTTATGTAAAAATAATGTTTTAATGAAAATATCGCGCGTTTGTCACTTTTCAAAAAATTTGAAAGAGCCACGCAGTACTAAATGGGTCAAGACAAAATCACTAAGTTTAAACTAGAATAAGTCAAGTTAGCAGTTGTGGTGAACCTTTCTAGTGTATATTTCCGTTGAAGCATGCAATTGCTTTTGGTTCATTTGTGGTTTCATTGTGTGAAATTATTGTAGGAATGCTAACTCGCCCTTTAAAAATAATTATTAGGAAAACAATGTGTTTGACCCAAAACGTGGCACTGCATGGGGTTTTAAAATGGTGTGATATACTCAAAGAAGCTGGGTGAAAATGTTTTTATTGAGTTTGTACTCTTTATCTTATTAGATATTGTATAATAAAATCTCACCAATTTGTAACAAAATTATTTACAAAAATTGCCCTTTTCTCATTTTTCATGGACTTCTAATCTTGGACATAGCAAAGCATTACTTATAGGTGCTACATATCATTCATGGATAAGTAAGAAATTAAAATTCACCCGTTGGCAATATTGTGTACTAAATTGATGAGATTTTACAGTGAACCGTAGTTACTTGTTTATAGACTGTACTCTATGTGGCTTTTATTTGCACTAGGTATACAGTAGGAGAAAGTATAGAAGAGCACTCCGTGAATCTATGCGGGTACATCGACTGTTAGTAACGATAATCATAATACAGTGTTGTGTTCCATGATTGTAGTTTACAACGGAATAACTCAGTTTGGTAGTTTTCAAAATTCAAACAAGTTTGGCAGAGTCTATCGGAGTCCTGTCAAAGTCTGTCCAGTTTATTTTGAGAACTACCTGTGTTGTGCTCTGCAGGTTTCATGAGATGGGCTCAGAGGGATCATCAACATCAGAATAGTAGAAAGTAGGCAACAAAATAAATAAAATTTCAGAGACGTTTATATTGTTAGGGGAATAAGTGTAATATGTAGATTTCAACGGAAACAAGTCATCGAGCGTTGATTTTCAAGTATCTGGTGTGCAAGCTGTCTTGTATAACTGAGTTATTATAGGTATTCAATTAATTCGTAAGTATTTTTCATATACAAAAGGCCTGTGTTTAGTAGTCATGTACTAATAACTGCAGTTACTTTAATTAAGAAACATTTTCTTGTGAAGAACTTAATAGTTAAGTGCATTTTACTGTCTCAGCCATGTAACTTAACTGTTAAAAATGCACTGAATTAATTTGCATATATACACTCGTCAGTGTTAGAGGAAAGATTATGGATTATCCAAGAACCCCTTTAAGTAGTACCAGCTGAGGGGATGCAGATTCCATGCAGCAATGGATTAATCTCAAACAACCTCTACATATGTCTGTTGTCAGAATCCACCCTCACCTCTCCCCCTGGAGAAAATACTAGATCCTAAATTCATGGCTGACAATACCACATAGAGAGTGTCATGGAGCAAGAAAATTATAATATACAAACATTATGTTTAGCATTAAGGTACTACTTAACCTAGGTTGTTAGGCCTACAAGAGGTTTACTTAGGATTTTCACATCGTGTTGCAACGCTGAATGTTAGGAGCATATGAACTAGATTATTTGAAGCATGGAGTATTTATCATAAATAACGATTTTGATGTTTTCTTGGTATTTTGCGCTATACAGTACAGCATGGGTAGTGAATACCTAATACCTAGTACATTCTAGTGTCAGATTATATTTAGCTGGGTTTGGTGTTTTGAGTTATAAGTCATAATTATTCCGTAACTTTTCTTTACAATTTATTGATTTTGGGACACCAAGAAATTGTTGTTTTTCTATTTTTCAAACTGGAATTTGTTTTGACACTTTACGTTCTACGGTGCCTATTCTTCAGTGTTGAAGAACACTGACCTCTCATAATCATGGTTTAAGCAGATGAGTGTCTAGGATACCGTGACACTTGATGGCTCCCACATGTAGATCATAGCCACAAATTATTATTATTATCTCCGTAAACCACAATGCACTCGAGTGCACAATGAAAAAGTCTGATACTATTGTACGTTGAGTTAGTACAAAATTAGAATGGAAAATATCAAAAATAAATCCGAACTCCATTTCGAGCACGAAGATTAGACCCCAAGCCATGGAGTAAAGGTAAATAGTCTTGGTTAGGTTCAGTATGGCGGACATTTTGTCTCTTTTGGTCAAGGTGGTGTCTTAAAGCCTTGTAACCCGTGTTTGACGTGTGTTTCAGCTATATTACCGCCAGAAGGGTCCCCGTCTGGTGACGCGACCCCAGGCTCTGCAGGAGACATTTGACCAGTGTGCGGAGATCATCTGCACTAAGCTGCAGTCGTATGAGAAGCAGGCTAATGAGTACCACAACCAGTGTCTGCAGGGTAAGCATGTACTACTAACTGTACAGTACATGACAAAAGTAACGAGACCAAATACCAGTTTCCTGTCATGATGGCTAGTTATTTACAGACTAAGCCAATGACAGTTAATGACTATTAAAATGGTAGCAAAATTCTAAGTACATAATGGCTTGTCCACTATGCCTGGTTTTGAGGGAAGGCTATTCTGATGTTCTCATGACGGGGAATTCTGCGCCACATTGTTTGGATATTTTTGGCGGCAAAATAGATGGCTTAGCCTACTTTGTTCTTAGTCATAAGGGAAGACTATGCTGATGAGCTTGGCATCATTTTGTCTTCTAGATTTTTTTGGCGCGTACTGTATACAAAATTTAGGGTGTTTGATAGTGGCGTGTTCAAGCATCATTGCTACATGATTGGTTTGTGGAAACCAAGAAATTACCATGTTTCCAGTAAGTTGACAGAATAATGAGAACATCATCTAGGGCTGCAATGAGGCTGAACATTTCCATTACATTTTCTGTCTTTGGTTCTCAGTTTTTACAATTTGGGACTGTAAGAGGTGACTGTATAAACGTTTTAAACACAGTATTTGTTGGAAACTTTTTATTTTTTGACAACGAATCTAGGATCAATGTTTATTAAATATATAACTTTATAATAAAAACATTAATTTGAAAGAACATTCAAATAATATCATTTTGTTGCATGATCAGTTATCAGATACTCTTTACGTCATTCATTGTCTCCGAAAATTTGTCGTGAACCTAACCGAAATTGCACTTGGAACCGTTATGTCAGTTTGGTGCAGTTTTGGGTAGCNATAGCCACAAATTATTATTATTATCTCCGTAAACCACAATGCACTCGAGTGCACAATGAAAAAGTCTGATGCTATTGTACGTTGAGTTAGTACAAAATTAGAATGGAAAATATCAAAAATAAATCCGAACTCCATTTCGAGCACGAAGATTAGACCCCAAGCCATGGAGTAAAGGTAAATAGTCTTAGGTTAGGTTCAGTATGGCGGACATTTTGTCTCTTTTGGTCAAGGTGGTGTCTTAAAGCCTTGTAACCCGTGTTTGACGTGTGTTTCAGCTATATTACCGCCAGAAGGGTCCCCGTCTGGTGACGCGACCCCAGGCTCTGCAGGAGACATTTGACCAGTGTGCGGAGATCATCTGCGCTAAGCTGCAGTCGTATGAGAAGCAGGCTAATGAGTACCACAACCAGTGTCTGCAGGGTAAGCATGTACTACTAACTGTACAGTACATGACAAAAGTAACGAGACCAAATACCAGTTTCCTGTCATGATGGCTAGTTATTTACAGACTAAGCCAATGACAGTTAATGACTATTATAAAATGGTTGCAAAATTCTAAGTACATAATGGCTTGTCCACTGTTTTAACTTTCCTGTCAACTCCATTTCACGCCTGGTTTTGAGGGAAGGCTATTCTGATGTTCTCATGACGGGGAATTCTGTGCCACATTGTTTGGATATTTTTGGCGTGTGCTGTATTTTGGTGGCAAAATAGATGGCTTAGCCTACTTTGTAACTTCATTGTTATCTCCCCTGTGTTCTTAGTCATAAAGGAAGACTATGCTGATGAAATCGGCATCATGTTGTCTTCTAGATTTTTTGTTGTGTACTGTATACAAAATTAGGGTGTTTGATAGTGGCGTGTACAAGCATCTACACGATTGGGTTGTGAAAACCGAGAAATTACCATGTTTCCAGTAACTTGACAGAATAATGAGAACATCATCTATAGGGCTGCAATGAGGCTGAACATTTTGATTACATTTTCTGTCTTTGGTTCTCAGTTTTTACAATTTGGGACTGTAAGAGGTGACTGTATAAACGTTTTAAACACAGTATTTGTTGGAAACTTTTTATTTTTTGACAACGAATCTAGGATCAATGTTTATTGAATATATAACTTTATAATAAAAACATTAATTTGAAAGAACCTTTCAAATAATATCATTTTGTTGCATGATCAGTTATCAGATACTCTTTACAGCATTCATTGTCGTGAACCTAACCGAAATTACACTTGCAACCGTTATGTCAGTTTGGGGCAGTTTCGGGTAGCTGTTGTAGCCTTAATGACATACATATCTGCTTTAAAATATGGTGGATGTTAAGTATTGCTTGTCTAAAAACGTAATGTTGCTTTTATCCCAATCATATAATTATGAAATTCAATTCCTTTTAACGACTTTTTGTTGTTTTCATGCACAAATTGTGTGTGTCCTAAACTAATTAATTTTACCTTAATCCTGACTTCTGCAACTGTACATACAGTAAATCCACAGATTGGAAGCCTTGTGGTTTTTCGATCACTTTTTAATTATTACATCGATCATTTGATCGTTACTTTGTACAATAACACCATGGGCCATGTGGAGCTATACAATAACACTATGGGCCATGCGGAGCTATTTGTATTATAACACTACAATGGGCCATGCGGAGCTATTTGTATTATAACACTACAATGGGCCATGTGGAGCTATTTGTATTATAACACTACAATGGGTCATTTGGAGCTATTTGCTCCTTTGCTTAGACTTGTTGCTTTACTCATGTTTTTTCCTGGCTTGAAGATGGTGATTTTAACCTGATCAAGCTTTTTGCTACGTATGGCTTTAGGGTCGTGTACATGTTGAGTCTGTTTCATGGAATGTGACTTAAGATTTGAGACACAAATCTGGTCTTACGTTCCCAATCCACAATATTGTGGAATAATGGTTTAGCTTTCAAATAATTATGAGCGCATCACATTTCACAAATAATTCATAGAAATTGTCTCAGTAACTAGCAGTTATGTGTATATTCTTAGAGTCTTTGTTTTTTTGATCTAATGAGATTTAATTATTTTTCAAAATAGTTGTGTGGAGCATAAGACTATATTTCTAACTTTTAACTGTATAAGTTTTATTATTTTTCATGAGGCAGGCCCTGTAATGTTAATTGAATTAACTGATGGCCGTTCATTAAATGCCTAAACAACATTTTTGTTAACTCTTAGTTACGCGCTGGACTCTATTGAATGATATGGTGATGTTTATCTCCTAGAATTCCGTGGCCAGTTGTGGAAATTGGAACACCTGGTGGAGAGGATCCCAGCTCTTCTGATTGCGGAGATAGAAAAGGTGGAACTTGAAGCAGCAGAGCAGAAGAGAAACACCTTAAACAAAACGTTCAGCCTCAAAAATGCTGAGCTTGACAAAAGAAAGGCAAGAAAGACATTGAATCCTCTTTATGTTTGTCTTTATAATAAAGCAGTATGACATAATGAAATAAGCATTGTTGCTAATGGCAACTGATATATGGTTGACACAGTTCATAGTTCTTGAATGAGGATATAACACAAGGTAGTTTCTCTGTGTCTGTTTATCTTTCTTCAAAGGCTGTTGTGCTGTGTGATATTCAAATAATTTTCAGAAAAATGCCCAATGTTTTAAAGCCTATTTTGAACGGTTACGCTTGTAAATTTGGATCCTATGGTATATTATGGGCATCGCTCTGAGCCCAGTTCCTTAAATTGTCAAATGTAACGAACTGTTAGGCGTATTGGTTTGCTTTTATTTACGTCGTTGTGAGAATCACCTTTTAACCCAAACAGCTACAAATAACAGCCGTACGCAATGGTGTTCTATTCAGACTCCTATTCAATACTATTGTTATCGACCTTTTGTTGTTTGTGCAGCGATCTCGCAGTGACACAATGTGGCTCAAAAATACAGCTTCACCTGTCATTTGGCAGGCCTACATTTGCATGATTAAACTCGCATTTTCTTATTTTGCTAAGGCTTTGCTATGAGTACCTCATTTGCCCAATACATCTAAAATAACAAAATTCCGTTGAAGTTAGGCTTTAAAAAGTCTGTGAATGAAAGAAATTGCATTTTGTTCCTGTTAACTGTGCCTGTCTTGGTTATCAAATGGTCAGTCACCGCTTTTGTGGTCTCCAGCACTACACTAAAGAGTTGCATTGACAAATGTTTGTGAGCTGCCTGCCAACATTGCGACAATACTCAGCAAAGCTCCTTTAACCTCTTCATTCCGCCAAACTCAAAGTTTAGTGTAGACTAGTAACAGTAACTGTTTCGAAATATTTCTGAACTTGTTCTATACTGACTTTGACGTTAGGTTATTCTGAACGAGTTAACTTTTCACTCCAGGTTGTTTCTGCGCTCTGCATGGTCTCAAACAATAACAAACAGCCAGATGTTACTTTAGCCTTGTAAGCGACAAGTTGAGACCAGTTTTGTTGTGTCGTGAATGCAGGTTTCAATGAAAATTTTGTTTCTTTTTTGCAAGAACATGGGTTTACAGCAGCTTTAATTACATGATAACATGTGTCAGTGATGAAGTATGTTATGTGCGACACTATTTGACAACTGTTTATCATGTTACAGTTTGACCACAAGAACCTGCTGCGGCCTGGACTGGGTCATCCACATTACGCTGATGAGTTGAGCGCCCTCTCTGAGAGGGAAGATGCACGAAAGAAAGACTTCCTGCAAGGACTGGAAAATCATATCACCATTCTGCAGGTGAGTGGTTGGTTCTGGCTGGTGGCACAATATTGACGTTATGAGAAACAGGGGCGGGTTCCACGAGGGAAAAAATCTGGGGGGAAAGAGTGATCGGGGAAGACCATGGAAGATCGAGCGAGTGAATGGCGAGTGTTTGGGGTTTGTTTGGAAGCACACCCCAGCAAGATGGCAGCCTCTGAAGTGATTGGTCGGTGTGGTTGGAATGTTGAATTTTGGGATAGAATTCCCCTTTTCTCACCGCAGGTGCTTCACGAGTGTGTTGAGTCTGTGGAACACAACTGAAGAAGCTTTTACAATTGCTTACATTTAACAGACCACTTATGAAAGTTTTCTAGCTATGTTGGGAAAGTGGATCATAGTTGCCATCTTGTTGCCCAACTGTGGTGAAGGTCTATAGCCTGCTCTTCTGAAACAAGCATGGGGTCTTACATGCTTCTGTCAGCAGTAATATGTTAGCATCTTGACGTCAAAGGAAATGAGACAAAAATCCACCTCGCTTCCTATAGCGCAAAAGTTTGTTACCCTTTTGAGAATCATTCTCTTTGTCAAAAAGACCAGTGGTGAATTTAATTCAATTACAGTGCATTATTTTGTTACCAGTCACTTACTTTTTATAACCTGGTTTGTTTACTCATGATTAAGTCATGAGTGTTCTTGAGTACACAGTATTGGTCGTGTACCTTGAGGTTATGTGGGGTCATCTAAAAATTCCAATTTGGCAAACTTTGGACCATTGGACCATCATATCTCAGAGGAAAGGATGTTGCTCAGTGGTTTGAGCTTCAGACTCCTGTTTGAGAGACCTGGGTTCAAATCCTGGCTTCTCTAGTTGACAATCAACCATAGTTTTGATTGCACAAAGGTGTCTCCTACTCCTGTGAGCTTGGTGTTACTAGAGAGTGTATGCAAGGGAGTGAATGAGAACTTGGATATAATATGAAAGCGATTCATGGGGCTGTGCTCATATTTTTATCATATCTCAGAAATGGTTGATCAGATTTTTGTGAAACTTTCAGACCTCATACTTCGTGCATTGTTCTCAAAAGTGCTGTTAGAATTATAGTAGTTTTTGAAAATTTCCACTTTTGCATGAGGGGCAATAGAAACAGCACTTATTTTTATGAAAAAATTTAAAGTGGCATATAACAAAAATGAAATGATTATTTAAAAAACTGCAACAGCAGTTTTGAGATTTCATTTTTGTTCATGTACATCAAACAAAATTTGGTCATGTTCTTGCTACCGTTTTTTTCTGAAAAGACGGTATTCACATGATCCAATTAATAGCAGATTGACTAATGATTAATTTGAGACCAATATCACAACGGTAAGTGGTTTGAATAAGTAGAAGGTCGTGTTAGGTTCATCTAAAGTTGATCAGAATATATCAAAGCCATGTAGGGGTTGGTGTGTGTGATGAGATTACAGCTCCAGTGTCCAGACAAAGGGAAGAATTGTCATGTATGTAGGCTGCTTTGTCTCAAGTAACTCACATCACTGACATTTTGTGGATAGACAAAAATTTACGCATGCACATACCAAATAGAGACTCAACATAACAATGTTTTTCTATTGCTGCAGTGGGGTTATTTCTCACAATCCATTATCCATACAACATCTGCTTGAACTGTATAAAGGTCAATGTAATGTGTGTCCTGTTTCAGGAAGTAACGACTGAGCATGCCCAGACATTTGTGGATAAACTGGCCAAAATGTCAGAGGAGCTGTTCCTGGAGTTTGACAACCTGCTTACCATTGATGACGTGGACCGAGGAAGTATGCTTTTTGCTTTGAATTCTCTTTTCATTTTCTTTGAAAAATCTAACAGTTTGACTGTTCAATGTTGCTTGAGACCAGGCTGTACAAGTTGATTGGTCACAGCGTCTCATTTAATGCGTTGAGTACAGTCTCAAGGAATAACGAAGTGTCAGTTCTTTTCAAACCCAGACACCTCTTCTCATTTAGTGAGTAAGGAATCAATTGAATCCAGTTTATGATTACAGTAAGTGGTACTTGTCAACCAAACTTTTGCTTCTTGATTGCAACGCTGGCTCACTACCACTTTAAGTCTTTGAAACTGAAACCTGGATAGAAATGAATTGTTTTGAAACAATTTTAGTTGAGTCAAATTTCTGTGTGTTAAGAGCTATAAGTTGTTGTTTTACATCAGAAATTTTTGTTTGAGTTTTTGTAGTCAATCTTTGACATCCAAACAGAGTATGAAATGGTTATGAAAACTACTGTGCAGGCTTTTGTGGATAGCCATACTGTAAAGCTTCCGTCAACTGACAATAGAGTGAGCCACCAGTTCTTGAACACATGACTGTCTTTCTATATAGCTCTCTTTCTTCCTCTGTTCAGCTAATCCTGTGGTGTTTGTCTCGGCTGCTGGTAAGAGGAACAACATGTTGACAACTGTTTCTTTTGACTTTAAATTGTATATTAACAATGTTATTTACCACAGACATCTTGGTGCTCGTGCGCAATAGCCGTGTTGCATGCATAGCTTATTGTACAGTCATGTGACACGGTTGTTGCACAGGATGTAGAGTTGGAAAAGAAATTAGGGTTAAGTCTACCATGTGGTATGAATATTTTAAATTACACAAGTTTTATGTGGGAGTGTTAATACGTCTTGGATTGTGCACCGTGTAAATATTTTCACAAGGCCTTCAATACTTACTTATCGCGGTAACTGAGACGAATAACATAACCCATATATAATACACATGTAGTTTAGAATAATATATATCAGCTTTTGGTGTTATGTTTACTGTCAACAATTGTAATTGTTTTTAATACAGGCCCAGTCTATGCAAAGATAATCCTTGCTGCACAAAATCTTTAAACAAACTGATCCTGTGGATACTGTTGCTTTAAGTTTTATTATCCAACTGATACGAACATACTTCTACTTACTGTCAGCATGGCATTTTTCTGTTATTTGATGAGACATGAGATTAAGAAGGACCTCAATTGCCTTTATATAACAAATTTGTTTTCATTCTCACTTGATATTTGCATCTTTGGTAGTATTTATACCCAAGATCCACCCACTGGATAGTTCATATGCCTGTGACAGACTATCCAAGACCTGTCTGTATCCAACTCGGAGTATACATCAGGGGTCTGTTTCTTGAATTGTGACTTAAGTTTCAAAAGACTCGAGTCAGGAATTTGGTATTAGGGTCCTCATAACCATTTCTGAAAACAATTAATTAAATGTGACTTGAGCAAAAGTGCAAAATATCTGAGAATATAGTAGCATTACATATAACTATAACATACTGAGATAATGCCCACAAATTATTTCTAGACTGTGATATGCTCATTATTTACATGGCTAAACTTTTATTCAGCAGTTGTGAAGTGGGAACAAATGTCTGTCTTAAGTCTCAAGTCTTTCTTGATAAAACAGTCCCCAATTCTATTATGAGGCTTTACAATTGTAGCCACTGAGGTACTTTAACAAGGAATAATGGGTCGGGAGTTGACTTATGGGGAACTCTAATGCTTTAATCTGATCAGTTACACATTGAATGGGTGCTATGGGGGCTTGGTAGGTTGTCTCCTCTATGGTGTATGAAATAACCTGTACTATTGACAATGTTTGGGGATTCATATTGGACGAATCTTGTTGAATGACTTTTACCGACCGACTATTTAATATCTGTGATTATGTATGTTTTTGAAGGAGTACCTCCCAAGAAATATCCAACCAGTGAGCTGATTCGCCGCAAGAATGCTGGACTGCCATTGGAGGATGATGCGAACAAGAACGCGCTGCCACGGGGGAAAGCAACGTGGAATGGTGAGTATGTGTTGTGGGATGGTGGAGCGTGCAAAATGCGGTGTTCACCACATTAACTTAAAAATTGTTTTGCTGAAAGCTATTTAACTTTGACGTACTTTGTGTCATAAATGTAAGGGTTTGGAATTTATTAGATGTAATTGGGCCTACCTGTTAATTTGTTAATTCAGTGATAGCTAATAGGCAGAAATCTAGCAGCCAGGAATACTAACTATTTCCATTGTGAAATGGGCATGTTGTTATGACACTTTTGTGCATGGAAACTTTGTCAAGTGTGGGAATTGTCCAGTGTATTTTGGTAATTGTTGTACTGTGTTGAACAAGGATGTTGATTGTTGGATAAAATGCCATTGTTTTTGGTAGGTACTTCTGGATTGTCACTTTCGTCATAATGTAACATAGCTGTGCAATTTTAGGGTCTTCAGGGACACTGAACCAAATGTGGTGTTATCTTGGATTTCATCAGGCTATTATCCTCTTAGGGCTGTTCCAGTAAAATCTGTATGGGAGGGGGGAAGGCACCTTTTTTTCGCACCCACCACCCATATTTTTCATTTATTTCTTCAGCCTACCACCCGTAATTTTTTATAAGTTTGAAATGCAACCACCCGTAATTTTTTTTTGTTCTTGTGGTTGACTGCACAGGCGCTTGAGTTTATCTGTTCCTCCATCACCACTAACGTCATTCATTACTAAGAAAACATATGTTTCTTATATATGGTTATTAGCCATCAATAAATTCGAGCACCTGTGGTCAAATGGAGTTATGGGCATGCCGATGAGGAGATCGGAGGGAGTGAAAAAGTCAGAGCTTTTTGAAAGTTGCATTTTTGTTTCAGTTTTTGATTCTTTGCGGATTGTTTATAAAATTTACTAAAATTACCCACCATCAAACATTTATGGCCCAATGAAACAACAACGACCTGTAAATTTTTGTTTTTTTGAGGTACGACCACCAGCCATTTTGAATTTAAATCAAACGCAACCACCCATAAATTTTTATTTCAGTTGCCTTCCCCCCCCTCCCACACAGATTTTGCTGGAACAGCCCTTATACTGTATGGGCAATTGATTATTACATCTGAGCAGTTAATGGAACTACTCTATAGAGAATGAGTGAAATGCATTGATCGTAATTTAGGAATTTTGATGCATTCATTAAAAAATGTTGATAGCACAGAGTAGATGTGCTGGCTGAGTGGGATGGTCTATTTCAATGTTATGTCAATGGTGGCCTCCCTGATATTGGTGATGAAGTTGATGGGGGATGGTGACAGGTGGAAGGATGACAAGGATGATGACGATGGGACTGGTGACAGGGGCAATGATGACTGAAGTGATGATGACATTGGTGATGGCAGTAAAGGTGACGGTGATGATGGTTATTTCAGCGGTAATGGTGATGGACAGATGGGGATGGTGCCGGTCATTTTTAAAAAAAATTACCAGCTGCTTTGAGTAACATAGTCATGTAATTCATTCACAGGTGTTGTTAAGAATGAACTTGTGGTTGGCCAGAAGTCGTCCAACGAACTCTTCACTGCCTCAGTGACAACGGTGAAGACAACACTCGGTCACAGTGGAACGTTGAAGGCTCGTGATCAAACCTACAAGGTAAGGGTTGGGTGTCCTTCACTGTTGTGATGACTACTTTGGTCTGCAGTTTTAACACATGACCTGTTCAATCTGCTCAAACAAAATGACTCTCACACTGATGAACACAGGCTCACAGACCTGTTAACTTTGTTCACCGTCTTTCAGAGTCGTGCTTCCTTTCATAAAATACAACTTAGGCAGCCGAAAAGTACACTCATTTTCTCGAATCTCATTGGATGAGAAGCAGTGAATCCATGTTTTCAGGTGGTGATGTTGTGCTTGCGGTCCATGAGCTTTGTTTTTCATTGTGAGCCTATGAGCCATGCTTTTTGGGGCTGAAGATACCGTCATGTGCTCCATTCTGACCAAGAAAGCAGGACTTGTTAACTCGCATAATTTTATAACTCGATTTTTGTGACCATCACAAAATTAAATTAGTCTTTCGACTTGCACCACTGTGTGAAACTGGATGTAATAAGGTTATAATGAATTGTATTACCTAAGCAGAACTCGTGCTCAATATTACTTGAACAACAAATGGTACATTCAGTGAAGCAGAAAAGTCTTATCTATTGGAACTACCATTCTCACAAGATGGTCTTAGATGCTTCTATTTTCTGTTTACGTGAAAAGTAGTGAACCTCACAGTGCAGGGTTATCAATTAATGAAGCTACCTGTAAGCTATGCTTCAGACCCCTCATAAATTAGAGACCATGGCTCGGAGACACGGGGGGGCACCCCTTGTAAAAGTTGGGGAAAAATCGGGGGGGAGCTGAAACTAGGTTTTGGTGGGGCAGTTCAAAGCACTCGGACCCACAAACTTCAAATAACTTGGGGCCCCAGATTTTCAGCAGTGGGGCCTTACAATTCTCTGAGGGCCATCCTTGTGAATCTAGATTTAATGTACTTTGATTTTTTTTTATCAAAAATGACCTATTCTTACTGTAGTGTAGGTCAGCAGGCCAGTCTATCATCTTGGGTCCATTTATTTTAATTATTTTTATATCATGTTTATCTTTCATTTAGGATTACCAGAAGAAATTTGGAGCAACTCTTGAAGACATTGAGGAACAACGTCAGACCCATCTGACCGCTGAGGGACGCTGGAACGACAGTTGGCAGGAATCTGTGGAGAAAGTCAAGCAGCTGTACAGTGCTTAATGTACCCGCTGGGCTATAGGTGGCATTGGTTATGCTTAGTGTGCTAGTCTTTATAGAAAGCAGGCGTATTGCATTGTGAACATGCTGTCCTATGGGTGGCGTGTTTACTTCCTAGGTGTACTAAATGGATGTCATGCACAGTTCAATGTTTAATTATTTGTTACTAGTTTATTCAGTGTGCAAAAATTGACATCGGTGTTATTACTTCTCTATTGGTGCAAAAGGTGGCAGTGGAGTGCAGTTCACTGTTGCACCATGGAAGGTAGTTTTATGCTTTCAGCTGGTAATGAAGTCACTTCTTGTGTTATAAAAATGTGTTATTGTATTATAATTGAGTGAGAATATAGCATATATTCTTTTGAACAACATACTCTTCGTTTTACTTACTTTGAAAGCTTTTAATGATTTTTATACTTGTAAGCATGCAGTGAAAACATATTCTCTTTCAAAATCGTTCAAGCCCTCTATAAACCATGTAGACAAATACAATAGCTCATTTGCTCTTTCACAGAAAGGTCATGGTATTCTTATGTTTTTTTTGAAATGAAATTAGAAGCTCTAGAATCAATCACAATTGTTTACTGTATGTAGTCCTTGGGCTGGTTACAAGAAACTGACTTAAGTTCAATTTTGACTTGAGTCTAAAATTTGTCTCAACTTCCAAACTTTGAAATTTCCACATTCAGCAAGTTAGCCAAAATTAAGACTAAACTTAAGTCAAACTTGAGATCTTTTTCTTGAAACGGACTTAAGATAAATTCAAGTTTTATCATAAAATTGACTGAAATTACTGAAATTTAAGATTTGTCTTAGCTCAGTCAGTTTTCCTGAAGGGGAACCCAATTTACAATTATATGCAACTTTACAAAGATAAAAGCTCCGTTATAAGCTCTAATGTTCTTATAATATAAGAGTTGTGGGCTATTTAGCTCACACTTTGAAATCAACTAACTACTCCTGCATCATCTGTCGTTTTAATCACTAAATTTCTGTGCACATCTCCAAGGATGGGGCAGCGACACAAATTCTTTCACTCTCCGGTGAACCGCCACGCAGCCCGGTTCAATATAAAGCCTGTGCAATAAGCAACTATATGGAGAAAATATTTCCCTCAGATCCGGGGTATGAATAGTACAGGTATTTTCAAACTGCAGCTCTGTTTTGATGAGTATAATAAAATAGATTTTTAGTCAAATTTTTGAAATAAGAGGAGACAGTGTGGTCTAGTAGAATAAGTATTCGCTTCCTTTACTCAAGGTCGTGTGTTCCGAGTACCACTGGGACACCTACTGTCAAGTTAATAGGAACACAATTGCAAAATTTCAAAAACTTCTTGCACAAGGGGTTTAGAAGATACATCTATAAATTCGAAATGTCACTAGGGGGCACCACAGTAGTTGGACACGTTAGTCATGCTCTTGTCAGATGGAGTACGTGGTGCCAATTTACGTAATGATCCTTTTCGTGGTGTGACAGATACAGACTCAAAGATAATTAAAATGGCCACTAGTCGGTGCAGAATACGTCGATTTCAAAAGGTGCTGTCGTCTTCATAATAGAAAAAAACAAATTTGCATTAGGGGGCACGCCGGTAGTCAGACTCGTCCGAAAATTTGCTCACGCCGTCCCATCCCTGAAAGGAATATATGTGCAGAAGTTCATGAACATTCATTGAAGGGTTCTGGAGACAGAGCAGCGGAGACCGGACACCGCACTCCGGACGGACGGATGGACGGACGGACAAGGATGGCGGCATAACTTGAATGCGCCCCCATATGAATATGTGAGGGGACCAGCGCAATGGGTCCACCTGAGCGGCCTACACACGTATGGTATAACGTGTATCAGAAAGTCTGCAATTACTTTCTTTTAGAATTATTAATTAAAGAGTACCAATTTATTTTGAATGTTACAGTCAATTAGTCTCTGATGAAATTTTAATACGAATAAATCTACATGCATGTCGTCTACACATTCAGAAGCATCCACACAATGTGTCAAGTTAATTGTTGTTGCTGCCGTCCTCACAGTATTGTAACACTGATGTCTATGAGGGTCCATCTGAGGCAGTCTTGTCCAGTAGATAAAAGCCTTTAACATATAGAAAGTATACAGCATATATCTTCCGCTCTCGGCGATCAAACAAGGAATTCTGACGGTCATACTGCTTCGACAGCTGGAAGTAGCCCTCGTGGCAAATTTAATGAACCTGGTCTGGAGCAATGACAACGAGCTGCCAGTTCTTATCAAGCGTATAAATCGTTTCTAGTCGGAGTACAGAACAAAGTGAGATTAAAGTGGCCTAAATTAAAGTTCGTTTTTGACAGAAGACGCGGTTTATTACACCTTTATTTGTTAAAGCTATAGGCGACTCGATATTCGCTGGGTGGTAATGAATACAGATCCGTTTTTTCATCTGAATCGATTGAGAGTAGTTTATCAGCAACGAAGGCATTTATGTAATAAGGGGCCCACGTGGTTTACCTAGATGCAGGTATTTCTGAAGGAAGATCATTTGCGTCACCTGCGACACCTATTGAGTAAATCATTTTAACTTAAAAGTTGTTTATTCCACTAGTTCAACCATAGCCACGTCGATGAGCAAAACGAAGAACAGCATTGGCGGCTAACCTTTTGAAGGAGCTATGCCATGTTCCGGTGTCTAAAATAAATTTCTTCGCAGGTGTTTTTTTATTCTTCCAAAGCAGTTATAAAATTCTTATAGCTATGTCACACCAATCCCGTTCTCAGATACATACGGGCTGGGGTCGGGCAGAAACGGCGGCCAATTTCCTTCATGAGACAGGGCCTATATTCCCCTTGACTCGTGAATTGAAACCTGTGACAGTATAACGTCTAGGTGCAACTCAATTGGTGACGATGACATTTTTGACAAAGCTTGATTGCCTGAAATTCTGTGACATTTTGATAATTCTGTGACAAAATGTGAGAAATTTGCAAAGCCAAGTAGGCTGGTAGTGTTTTATTGGTTTACAGTTATTTCATGCTGCACTGAGGTGGTGATTCATATTTTCACAAATTATAAAATTTAGATATTAATTGTTGCCACTGACAAATATTGTGTCTAGTACATGTGATACAAACAAACGGTTGAGGTGATGTGATTTATATATGCAAAGAGCACCAAATAGCTGTGACAGTTGAGACTTCCTTGCAACATCTGGAAAGTTTTGAGATGTGACTAATTGTGGCTTGCGATTAAATACGAATTCATTCTCTGATACTGTTTCGGCCACAATAAGCAGGTTAAGGTGAGCCCGTCGACTGTACGACCTGAAACAATAACTATCTTCAGTTTCTTTCAAGTCTAGACATCGGTTCTATTCTGTATAAGGAGCAAAATGAGGTCAATATCTTAACGCTTAGATCAAAAGTTCTTTTAGCCCGATGGCGCGGCTTTATGACAACTTAAAAGCAGCTGCACCAGGAAGGTAACTTATGATATAGACCGTTTACCGTTATAAAATTGGTCTCGACTTAATTGGGTGTGATTTTTGAGTTTGCAAGGCACTCTGTCAGTTCGGTATTCCCTATTTTGAGACCATTCCCCACTCATGAATGGCCCCCGTGACAAGCAACTTGTAGACCCTTGTCGCAAGCACTAAATAGCAGTTAGTTTACCTCAAGTTCGAACAATTCTGAGACCAATTTCATAAATTTTAAAGCTCTAGACCCATTTTTAACGGAAGACAGATTTATACCCGCTTCCAATTTTGAACTGACAGTTTTTTCATACCCCTGAGTCTGAAGAGCATTCAAAGCATAAAATGTCAAGTTTAAAGCTCGGATTTCCACGAACAATAAATGCAGTTGAAATCCCGCTGGTCATAGATTGATTCCGTATGACGTCACAGAGTAAGTGTAAGTTACTTTAGGGCGAGATTCAAACAGCTGATCAAATTGGAGGACTGAGGTGCACCTGGCCAACATATAGAGCATAACAAAACGATGGTAATATTAATAATCATGATTATTTAACAGACGAAACACGGGGTGTGAACTGCATCGAGGCCTAGCTCGCACGATCGGCAAAAGGATTCTAGTAAATAATTACGTACCATGTCTGTGCGCCATATTTCCTAATCCCTTTCAATTAAGGGGTACCGCAGCACACGAGTTTGCCTTTCAACAGGCAAACTAGTAATGTTCATAGCGACACCGCTATGAAGCCTGTTGATTTTCAACAGTGGATTGTTTCGACACTGACTCCCAGTTACGCCTCGTACCATAATTACATTTGTGAAGTTGTGAACTAACACAAATGAAAAACCAGTAAAGCGGAAGTATTAAAACACCAACAGATTATCTAATGTTATTTCGAACGTTGATTTCACTGAAAACTGCTGCATGAGTATACTTTACCAAATTATCGGGCTGGGTCCTGGGGGAAGCAAACGGCTGCTGCAAGCACGTTACAAAGCACTTGAGCCGACGTCGCTACCGCATTAGCACACAAAGGCCAAATGCGCCGCTAATTCAACGCGGTTTTTAATTGAATTTGTGCGTCGAGCAGATTTAGGGGAAGCAAGATGGCCATGGTCTCCCCCCCCCCCCTAAAATTCTCCCAGAACACTCAGTTAAAATTGTTTTCATTTCTGGGCAGTAGTCAGTTGCAAAGGTCACGGATTTTGAAAATCAGTTTGATGACCGTTATTCAGTGGAACAAACTGCTACTCAGAATGCGGGCGACCATTTCTGTAGCTAACTAGCTGAGCACAGCCTAGTGATGATTATGGCATTCTGATGCTGGGCATGTAATTAAACCCAGTGAGCGCGGAGTATCATCAACAGAAACTGCATGGGTGCAGCAGATGCTCGCACTATACTCTTATGTTCGGCGACAAGATTAAGTGCTCCAGTAAGCTATTTCGTAACATAACTTGTAGTGGAAAAACTTCCATGCAATTTACGGCATTTGAAAATGTTCAAGTGTCCAGGGTGATCGTGATCAAATGTTGATTGTCTTGGTTGACCTTTTTGCAAATCACCTTGTCATCCATATTCATATCTTCAGGTTTTAATTCGTTAATTCACCTGAACTACTATTAAATAAAATAATAATTTCTTTCACTAAGATACTCGGTAATAGCCCATGATTTGTCTACCCTTCAAGTCATATTGTTGTGAAGTCTACTGCAAGTTTCATCAGCGATAAGCATTTTCCTTTTTTGTTCCCTGTATATCGTTCATCGACATTGGAAGTGCATCGTACCTCTTTCGTTCACAAGTCACAACCAATTTTCGTAGGACAAATATGGTGGATTATCGTTGTGTTAACATATTCCCGCTACCACTGGCTGGAACTATTAGCTTGATTGACATGTCTGAACTATCCATATTGGAGACCTTAATAATAGATGTTCTGCATGTCAGCTGGTATCAAGGTAACAGCATTCAATAGAGGCTACAAAGTGAAATTCGCCAAAATATCTTACCACCATTTATCAAATTACCTTGAACGTTGCAGGAGTCCCCAAAGCGCAGAACTTTTGTCACCCGGCGGTTGGTGGTGCGTCCGAGGGAGTACGACTGCCAGTGTTACACCGTGGGAGTGACTATCTGGGTCGAAGTAAACCCTAGCATGTACTCAGAGAATTTCTTAGCACTAGTCCCTCTGGTATACACCGATGAGGCTAGCATACATGTAGTTTTCCTTTGGTAACAACCTGTAGGGCCTAGACTAGGGGAGCTATAAAGGTATGTATGACCCCCTTTGTCATGGCAAAATAATGCCGCCGAAATGCTATTTTTAGAGTCTACGAAGACATTTTTTTTCAGAAAATAGAGATAGTTGCATCCAACCTGACAGCAACCTAGCCAACGCAAAAAATATGTGGACACACTGGACATCTGAAGTTACGGTATATTTGGTAATGACCATAATAGTCGACAGTTTTTCATGTTAGAAACTTGTACTCGGCCTCCTCTGAACCCCTTGTTGAACATTTTAGTCCGGCCCGTCATTAAACCTGTGATTCGGAAGTGGCATTCCATGAGCGCTATTCTGTAACATAGAACTAGCATAAGTTTCAGAATGTTGGCCCTAAGGGTTGCTGCCAGAACAGACCTATGCTAGGCGACTTTTCACGAATAGTTTCGCTACGAAAGGATGACTTTCCTATTTAATCCCATTCCTACAAAAAAAAAACATTTCGGGAGATAGAAGGTGTCAGGGTACCATTTTCCTACAATACTACAAATTTTACAGCAGCCAGGGTTTTAAAGTATTTAAAATTTTAAAACTCTGATCTGTTGTAATGTGTGCTCTTTCTTGAAAGCTGTCATGTCATCTCTTCTGCTGTTTCAAAATTAAGACGACAGCTTTGAAAGCTGAAAAATACCAGTTACGAACAGGTGATTAGTGGAAATAAACTGCAACAAAAGGGTAGTGTTTTTGGACAAAAACTATTCAAAAGGGTGACGTTTTCACAAAACTCCTTACAAACCAAGGCCCGTTTTCGAACCCCACTCTAAATTTGTGAGTATCTTATAATTTTCAGTTGCACCCCCCGCCCCTTCAAAAATACAGTAGCGATACCCCGAGGTTGACTAGTCATTATTGTATTTATTCAATGTCCAAATTCAGGATTTCGTCTACGTGGCATGCAGTTTGGAAGCAGTGTCTAAACGATGATTATTGGTTTGGAGGAGTTTCGTTGAATGTTTCGCTTAATTGTTTTGCCGGCATTTTCTGACACGTCACCCGCTGCCACAATCAATGACAGAGCCCAGCAGTCACCGACGGCGAAGCAGACGGCAAGAATCAATTGTTTCTGTGTGACCTGAACGAAAGTCGTATTAAGTGATGGCAATGATAATTAGAGCTTTTTAACTTGTGACCAGCCGATCAATGAATCACGACAATTGAACAGCTACACGCATTATTGTAGATTCATTACTACTTGATTCGTACATATCGATTTAAGTTAGAGTCCACTGTCAGTCTGAAAGGGGTGCAAAGATATCGTTTCTGAAAAATTGAGGTAGGCCCTACTGTGAAAGGGAAGACGAAAATGCAAAATTCATTGCAAAGCAGTGTCGAATGCCAAAACGACATAAAGTATTCTTTTCAGGCTTACTTCATGCGAAGTCGCCGTTACCTCGACATAGTGTTTGCTTGATACCCTGGCACCCCTCATCTCAACTTCTACCTCTTGATCAGTGTTGATCACTCTGCTCATACGTTTGGCCAGTTCGTATAGTGTACTGACGACAACACGGAACGAGTTATATTAAGTCCATCCACACTCGTGATTAGATCGCCGAGAAAAATCACGAGTCAGTCTATAGTCTCAAAAGCTACAACAGTTTGTGTGGAATCCCTATTCGGAGGTCTATCTACAAGTCAACGACCAGACGGTGAGTAGAATACGAGCACTCTGTCACGGGATCTAATCGAGTATTTATGTTTTTAATAAACCTCTGGGACAATTCATTGCCAGAGTTCACTGTTATTATGTACATGACCTATATATAACTACATTGAGCTGAACTTGTGTAAAGGCGTCTTGTATGGGGCCTGTCTCGCCTGGTAGTCCCATGCACACCGACGAGTCGGTAACATTCATTAACAGCAGTCCCTCATTTTGAGAACCATTTTTCCACTGAATGACGGAAAACAAGCTGCTTTTCACAATCCGGGTAGTCCAGTGACTGTTGCCGACGAATTGATGGTGCTGGAATCAAAGTTCAAATTGAAGGTTTTAATTGTCTCGGTGTATGATCCAACACATAACATTTGGACGGACGTACTACGAGGTCCTGCCAGTCGTTTATTGACTCGAACGTGTATGTAGTTTGTTATTATTTGGAAAACCTGTTGCAATAACCAGAACAAGTTCCCACTAGGTGTATGGCCATTGTGTATTCACGGACCCAACAATTATCAGTACGTGCACTCTGGTCATTTCGAAACACTTGAGCTCACTGGCAACTGAACTCACACATATGGCCATACAATGTGAAAACACTGAACAATAATTTCTCAGTAGATAAAGACTTGGGAAAATACTACGCGATCCAACCAGATGCATACAAACAGAGTCGTCGAACTGACTCAAAACATAGTTCTGACTTGTAAATAGGCCTATATTTATTTCACTGATGTCGTCTGCTTTGAACTTGAAATGACAGGCGGAACTCCATTCTGTGCTGTAATAAGGCCCCATGTACATCGGTATTACATCTGTCCGTATCGCCTGTAATTAAACTTTCAACTTCAGGGCTTTGGACCCGTACTAAAACAGAGGGGGATCTACAGGGGGGTTCACGGGGTTTAAACCCCCCCTCGGGACAGGATCAGAAATAAAAACTGGAAAAAAATCGCCAGAAAAACGAAATTAGGTACTAAAAATCCCAAAAAATCTTACACGGGAGGAGGGAAACACTCTCGCGACCTTCCTTCTCCTCGGCGCTACGCGCCTCGGATTCTTTCGAATCCTAAACCCCCCCTTACTGAAATCGTAGATCTGCCACTGTAAAATCTCAACGGAAAACGCAAACACGCCCACGGCCCGACTCTCTCAGGGATGTGAAGAACCTGAGAGTAAAGGTCAACCCCTCATCTTCCGGTGTTACGCGATTGTCAAGGATCGTGTCTATATATACATAAGAAATTATAGTACGCGACAGATAAACAAATAATTTTTCTGCCTGGCTTTTTAGCTCATTGGTGTATCCAACCAGGCTACCAAGACAACAGATCTACTTAGATAGACAGATAGATAGATAAAACTTTACTTAAAGTCGGGTCAAGGGTAAACAGTTGACAGTATTAGCGCAAGTACTATTTACCGACTATTAAAGAAACAAAAACGAGAGCTAATAAAACTATATACACTATGCCTATAAAATGAAGACCTAGCAGTGTTTTACATACTATGCACACTATGGTACGAGAAAAATAACAAAGTATTTTCAATATCATTGTGGGATGACGCAACTTGCGCATGCAGTACAAGCATTACGTTCA
>NMRA01000169.1:330921-377912 GCA_002633005.1 Phoronis australis
CCCCCCCCCCCCCTAAAATTCTCCCAGAACACTCGAGTTAAAATATTTCTGGGCAATAGTCAGTTGCAAAGGTCACGGATTTTGAAAATCAGTTTGATGACCGTTATTCAGTGGAACGAACTGCTTCTCAGAATGCGGGCGACCATTTCTGTAGCTAACTAGCTGAGCACAACCTAGTGATGATTATGGCATTCTGATGCTGGGCATGTAATTAAACCCAGTGAGCGCGGAGTATCATCAACAGAAACTGCATGGGTGCAGCAGATGCTCGCACTATAGGCCTACTCTTATGTTCGGCGACAAGATTAAGTGCTCCAGTAAGCTATTTCGTAACATAACTTGTAGTGGAAAAACTACTTCCATGCAATTTACGGCATTTGAAAATGTTGAAGTGTCCAGGGTGATCGTGATCAAATGTTGATTGTCTTGGTGGACCTTTCTGCAAATCACCTAGTCATCCATATTCATATCTTCAGGTTTTAATTCGTTAATTCACCTGAACTACTATTAAATAAAATAATAATTTCTTTCACTAAGATACTCGGTAATAGCCCATGATTTGTCTACCCTTCAAGTCATATTGTTGTGAAGTCTACTGCAAGTTTCATCAGCGATAAGCATTTTCCTTTTTTGTTCCCTGTATATCGTTCATCGACATTGGAAGTGCATCGTACCTCTTTCGTACACAAGTCACAACCAATTTTCGTAGGACAAATATGGTGGATTATCGTTGTGTTAACATATTCCCGCTACCACTGGCTGGAACTATTAGCTTGATTGACATGTCTGAACTATCCATATTGGAGACCTTAATAATAGATGTTCTGCATGTCAGCTGGTATCAAGGTAACAGCATTCAATAGAGGCTACAAAGTGAAATTCGCCAAAATATCTTACCACCATTTATCAAATTACCTTGAACGTTGCAGGAGTCCCCAAAGCGCAGAACTTTTGTCACCCGGCGGTTGGTGGTGCGTCCGAGGGAGTACGACTGCCAGTGTTACACCGTGGGAGTGACTATCTGGGTCGAAGTAAACCCTAGCATGTACTCAGAGAATTTCTTAGCACTAGTCCCTCTGGTATACACCGATGAGGCTAGCATACATGTAGTTTTCCTTTGGTAACAACCTGTAGGGCCTAGACTAGGGGAGCTATAAAGGTATGTATGACCCCCTTTGTCATGGCAAAATAATGCCGCCGAAATGCTATTTTTAGAGTCTACGAAGACATTTTTTTTCAGAAAATAGAGATAGTTGCATCCAACCTGACAGCAACCTAGCCAACGCAAAAAATATGTGGACACACTGGACATCTGAAGTTACGGTATATTTGGTAATGACCATAATAGTCGACAGTTTTTCATGTTAGAAACTTGTACTCGGCCTCCTCTGAACCCCTTGTTGAACATTTTAGTCCGGCCCGTCATTAAACCTGTGATTCGGAAGTGGCATTCCATGAGCGCTATTCTGTAACATAGAACTAGCATAAGTTTCAGAATGTTGGCCCTAAGGGTTGCTGCCAGAACAGACCTATGCTAGGCGACTTTTCACGAATAGTTTCGCTACGAAAGGATGACTTTCCTATTTAATCCCATTCCTACAAAAAAAAAACATTTCGGGAGATAGAAGGTGTCAGGGTACCATTTTCCTACAATACTACAAATTTTACAGCAGCCAGGGTTTTAAAGTATTTAAAATTTTAAAACTCTGATCTGTTGTAATGTGTGCTCTTTCTTGAAAGCTGTCATGTCATCTCTTCTGCTGTTTCAAAATTAAGACGACAGCTTTGAAAGCTGAAAAATACCAGTTACGAACAGGTGATTAGTGGAAATAAACTGCAACAAAAGGGTAGTGTTTTTGGACAAAAACTATTCAAAAGGGTGACGTTTTCACAAAACTCCTTACAAACCAAGGCCCGTTTTCGAACCCCACTCTAAATATGTGAGTATCTTATAATTTTCAGTTGCACCCCCCGCCCCTTCAAAAATACAGTAGCGATACCCCGAGGTTGACTAGTCATTATTGTATTTATTCAATGTCCAAATTCAGGATTTCGTCTACGTGGCATGCAGTTTGGAAGCAGTGTCTAAACGATGATTATTGGTTTGGAGGAGTTTCGTTGAATGTTTCGCTTAATTGTTTTGCCGGCATTTTCTGACACGTCACCCGCTGCCACAATCAATGACAGAGCCCAGCAGTCACCGACGGCGAAGCAGACGACAAGAATCAATTGTTTCTGTGTGACCTGAACGAAAGTCGTATTAAGTGATGGCAATGATAATTAGAGCTTTTTAACTTGTGACCAGCCGATCAATGAATCACGACAATTGAACAGCTACACGCATTATTGTAGATTCATTACTACTTGATTCGTACATATCGATTTAAGTTAGAGTCCACTGTCAGTCTGAAAGGGGTGCAAAGATATCGTTTCTGAAAAATTGAGGTAGGCCCTACTGTGAAAGGGAAGACGAAAATGCAAAATTCATTGCAAAGCAGTGTCGAATGCCAAAACGACATAAAGTATTCTTTTCAGGCTTACTTCATGCGAAGTCGCCGTTACCTCGACATAGTGTTTGCTTGATACCCTGGCACCCCTCATCTCAACTTCTACCTCTTGATCAGTGTTGATCACTCTGCTCATACGTTTGGCCAGTTCGTATAGTGTACTGACGACAGCACGGAACGAGTTATATTAAGTCCATCCACACTCGTGATTAGATCGCCGAGAAAAATCACGAGTCAGTCTGTAGTCTCAAAAGCTACAACAGTTTGTGTGGAATCCCTATTCGGAGGTCTATCTACAAGTCAACGACCAGACGGTGAGTAGAATACGAGCACTCTGTCACGGGATCTAATCGAGTATTTATGTTTTTAATAAACCTCTGGGACAATTCATTGCCAGAGTTCACTGTTATTATGTACATGACCTATATATAACTACATTGAGCTGAACTTGTGTAAAGGCGTCTTGTATGGGGCCTGTCTCGCCTGGTAGTCCCATGCACACCGACGAGTCGGTAACATTCATTAACAGCAGTCCCTCATTTTGAGAACCATTTTTCCACTGAATGACGGAAAACAAGCTGCTTTTCAAAATCCGGGTAGTCCAGTGACTGTTGCCGACGAATTGATGATGCTGGAATCAAAGTTCAAATTGAAGGTTTTAATTGTCTCGGTGTATGATCCAACACATAACATGTGGACGGATGTACCACGAGGTCCTGCCAGTCGTTTATTGACTCGAACGTGTACGTAGTTTGTTATTATTTGGAAAACCTGTTGCAATAACCAGAACAAGTTCCCACTAGGTGTATGGCCATTGTGTATTCACGGACCCAACAATTATCAGTACGTGCACTCTGGTCATTTCGAAACACTTGAGCTCACTGGCAACTGAACTCACACATATGGCCATACAATGTGAAAACACTGAACAATAATTTCTCAGTAGATAAAGACTTGGGAAAATACTACGCGATCCAACCAGATGCATACAAACAGAGTCGTCGAACTGACTCAAAACATAGTTCTGACTTGTAAATAGGCCTATATTTATTTCACTGATGTCGTCTGCTTTGAACTTGAAATGACAGGCGGAACTCCATTCTGTGCTGTAATAAGGCCCCATGTACATCGGTATTACATCTGTCCGTATCGCCTGTAATTAAACTTTCAACTTCAGGGCTTTGGACCCGTACTAAAACAGAGGGGGATCTACAGGGGGGTTCACGGGGTTTAAACCCCCCCTCGGGACAGGATCAGAAATAAAAACTGGAAAAAAATCGCCAGAAAAACGAAATTAGGTACTAAAAATCCCAAAAAATCTTACACGGGAGGAGGGAAACACTCTCGCGACCTTCCTTCTCCTCGGCGCTACGCGCCTCGGATTCTTTCGAATCCTAAACCCCCCCTTACTGAAATCGTAGATCTGCCACTGTAAAATCTCAACGGAAAACGCAAACACGCCCACGGCCCGACTCTCTCAGGGATGTGAAGAACCTGAGAGTAAAGGTCAACCCCTCATCTTCCGGTGTTACGCGATTGTCAAGGATCGTGTCTATATATACATAAGAAATTATAGTACGCGACAGATAAACAAATAATTTTTCTGCCTGGCTTTTTAGCTCATTGGTGTATCCAACCAGGCTACCAAGACAACAGATCTACTTAGATAGACAGATAGATAGATAAAACTTTACTTAAAGTCGGGTCAAGGGTAAACAGTTGACAGTATTAGCGCAAGTACTATTTACCGACTATTAAAGAAACAAAAACGAGAGCTAATAAAACTATATACACTATGCCTATAAAATGAAGACCTAGCAGTGTTTTACATACTATGCACACTATGGTACGAGAAAAATAACAAAGTATTTTCAATATCATTGTGGGATGACGCAACTTGCGCATGCAGTACAAGCATTACGTTCACAGGTGGCACTAAGAAAGTTTAGAACTTGTCTTTTAAAGCCTTGCAGACTCATTGTTTCTTGCGCATGACCGCAGACTACGAATGACCTATGAACTCGAGACTTGTTGTGCCTGAAGAAAAACAAGTAATTGAGCTTGGTGCAAAATCAACAAGCAAGTCAATAGTCTCAAACAAAAACTCGCCAGTTCACACTCTTTATCACACCAATATCAGATAATAGTCGCTGGATGTACGGGATGCCGTACTACTGGCATTTTATAGGGTGTGCTCATCTCCAAACTTGTGCTTAAAAGTACGAGTTCCACACAAGGATGACTTCAAGAGAGAAGAAGAAAAATCAAAGTTAGTTTGTGTGGAGGACCTGGTATATTGACGACGATATGGTGCATCCTGCTCGCTATTGGCACCACACCAACGAATCTGACTGTCCTTTCAGCGCCAGAAATGGCCATGTTCACTTTTGTCTCTCTTGCCTTAGGAATCGAACATGGAGGTTGACTAGTACCTTTGTACTATGTAGATTCATTGCGAATTGATTCGTACATATCGATATAAGTTGGAGTCCACTGCCTCGCTGTGAAAGGGGTGAAAAGATATCATTTCTCAAAAATTGAATAGTTGTGAGAGTGAAGACGAAAATGCAAAAATCAGTGCAAAGCAATGTCGAATGCCAATTCAGGCTTAATTCATGCGAAATCGTTGTTACCGGTGTTTGCCTGATATCCTGGCACCCCTTATCTCAACTTCTACCTTGGTCGGTCTCACCCCTTGATCACTCTGCTCTGACGTTTGGTCAGTTCGTATAGTGTACTGACGACAACACGGAACGAGTGACATAAAGTCCATCCACATTCGTGATTAGATCGCCGAGAAAAATCACGAGTCAAGTCTCACAAGCTGCTACAGTTTCTTTGGATTCCCTATTCGGAGGTCTATCTACAAGTCAACGATTAGACGGTGAGTAGAATACGAGCACTCTGTGTTACGGGATCTAATCTAGTGTGGCTATTTATGCTTTTATGAATCTCTGGGACAATTCATTGTCAGAGTTCACAGTTATTGGGTTCATGACCTATATAACTATATTATGTACATGACCTATATAACTATATTGTTGAGCTGAACTTGTGTAAAGGCTTTTTCGACTATATGGGAGCCCCATGCACACTGACGAGTCGGTAACTGTCATTAACAGCAGTCCATTATTTTGAGAACAATTTTTTTTCGCTGAATGATGGACAACAAACTGCATGGTTCTCACAGTCCGCCGGGTCACATTGATTGCATGTTGCCGGCAAATGGATGCCGGGTGTTGTAATCAAAGTTCATACTGAAGGTCTTAATTGTCTCGGTGTATGATCCCACACACAACATGTGGATGACGGACATAGTACGAGGTCCTGCCAATAGCTTATTGACTCGAACGTGTAGTTTGTTATTATTTTGAAAACGTGACCCTGTTGCAGTAACCAGAACAACTTCCCACTAGGTGTTTATTACCTTGATTATTTACGAACCCAACACAGTAGGTGAACTCATTTCGAAAACGTTACCTGAGCTCAGCTGAACTCACATATAAGGCCATACAATGTGAAAACACCGAACATTTCGCAGTAGATAAAGACTTGGGGAAAGTATTATGCGACCCATCCAGATGCATATGGTCTATAAACAAACAGAGTCGTCGAACTGACCCATAACATGGTTCTGACATGTCAATAAGCCAATATTTATTTCACTGATTCCGTTTGCTTTGAACTGGAAATGACAGGCGGAACTCCATCCTGTGCTGTAATAAGGGCCCATGTACATCGGTATTACATCTGTCCGTATCGCGTGTAGTTAAACTTTCAACCTCAGGGCTTTGGACCCGTAATCTCAACTGAAAACACAAACACGCCCACGGCTCGACTCACTCAGGGATGTGGAGAACCTGAGAGTAAAGGTCAACCCCTTATCTTCCAGTGTTACGCGATTGTCAAGAATCCTGTTGATATATCCATAAGAAATTACAGTACTCGACAAACAAATATCTTTTTAGCCTGCAATCTCATTGGTGTATTCAACAAGGCCTCCCAGACAACAGGTCTACTTAGACAGATAGATAGATTAAAGGGTTAACAGCTGACAGTACTAGCGCAAGTACTATTTACCGACTATTAAAGAAACAAAAACGAGAATTAATAAAACTACATACACTATGCTTATAATATAAAGACTTAGTAGTATTTTACATTATTATATATGCTCACTATGGTTTGACTCAAGAACTTGTTGGGATTCACAAAACTCACCAATCCTTACGTCGTTACCCCCAAAACACGTACGGCTCACGCATTCATATCCACCGTTGTGACACGACTCACGAACCGCACCACGACTGTGGCCCCTGCAAACATGACCCCTGCATATTTAAACAAGAACTCTTTATCTGTTCATCCACCTTGTTTTTGAAAATCCACAAATTTAAGGTTGGTTACACCAATAAACTCTGAAGTGTTTTCCTGAGTCGCTGATCGGAGTTATGTCTTGTTGGGAAACGGGAATAAAACTTCTCCAGACCTTTTTGTAAAATGGCAAAATGAATGATAGCTTGGTAAGAAATCAACTTCAAACAGGATTTCTTACTGTTAGAAAATATGTCGGGCCTAGGTATTCTTACTGAGTGAAAATCTTTAATTGTGTAGATAAGTTGGCTAAAGACACTGACTTGTCGATAAGGTCGTACATAAATAGTTCCGAATAACAGCTGCTGGGTCTCCATAGAGCCCGACGTAAAAGCGGCGTGGTTATTCTACCTAGTCGTCGAACACGCTACTGCGTCTCGCTGGTTCCCTGCGTGTCCTCGACGGGGGAGCCCTTCCCCAGGGAATTAGCGAGGATGTTGCGTACTCGTACTGCGCATGGCTTAATCTAAACCAAGGGTTCGTGTTTTTAATAAGATCTTATTAATTGATTTTCATGGGGAATGCCAAAATCAAACAAAACATGTATGCAGCCGATCTGTTGTCTATCATGGTTCGGATACAGCCTGAAGAAGCTCATCCGTAAAAAAGACAGACACTATAAGAAGTGCAATGTTCTCCATATTCATTGAAAAAAGAAACCTATCCTCCGAGACTACTTCCTCCACAACTCACTCCTGTCACCGCTGTGTGTTGCCAAATCCCTATGCATTACTATCTCCATTAACCTGGAACTCTCACATCAATAAAACTGCTGCTTCTACCAACAACACCCTTGGATTTCTTAGACGGAAACTTCGGCACACCCTTCAGAAAATATAAGAAATAGCTGATGCCACTCTAGTCCGACCAACACTACAGTACGGCTCAACAGTATGGTCACCGCACATAAAACTTCCCTCATTTACAAGATTGAAGTGGTGCAGCGATTAGCTGCAAGATTTACCCTGAACAGAGATGATAATTCATCAGTCACAGAAATGCTTGCATCACTAAACTGGCAAACCCTTGAATACCGCCGCTACCTCTCTAAACTCTCCCCATTCAATACAATTGTTCACCAATCCATCGCCATTCCCAAAACCTACTTGTATCCCTTTATAAGCACTCTCCACGAAAATGTCATAGCATGTACTTCATGACTCCTCAGCCAAGTGTCGCATAGAAAAGCTCCAAACTACCTTCTTCCCCTCCACAACAGTCTCCTGGAATAATTTACCTACTCACGTCATTGGTGCTGCCTCTCTGGATCACTTCCAGACAGCTCTCCTCTCATATTAGTTATCATTGCACTCCATGCACACTGCAATGCATCCTCACACTAGATTCTTGTACACACACACCTCACCACTTCACTTAATCTGTAACATGAGCCACTTGAGGATCCTCGACTGCAAGATTTTAACTTTGAGTTTCCTCCAAGGGATCATGAGAAAATGGTTTGAGTAGCTCCAAGAAGGAACCGTTGAATAGAAGATTTAAATATTTTGCATGTCTTAATTAAATGACTACAATATCGACTCAGGCAGCCGCAGTCTCCAGGTCACGTCTTGGTCTCGAGAATTTCAGCCCTGGTTCCACTGTAAGGTCGTAAAATTTGATAATTTTAATTTCGTACTTGGGTGTACCTGAACATAGAAAAATCAATGTCGAGAAACCTGTTTAAAATAATTTTTCGAAGACAGAAACGAGAATTAGAAAACTCGAAGAACCGAAAAATTGTTTTCCAATGCATGCCGGGCGAGATATAAACGTCGACTCTCTTCATCGTCGTAAGTTTGGGCTATGAAATAAACGCTACTGAATTACCTGGAAAATGGCGGTCTCAGACTCAGGCTGGATCCGTGGAGCTGACCTGAAATTGATGAACCTCCAGTTTTCACAAGAGAAGGTTTATTGTAAAAGCCAAAATGTTAGTTGTTGTTACTGCAGACGCAATCATTCATATTGCCTGTGTATATTAGGTATTGTTCCTGTTGTACTCATTTTCAAGTACCNGGAGAACCTGAGAGTAAAGGTCAACCCCTTATCTTCCAGTGTTACGCGATTGTCAAGGATCGTGTTGATTTATCCATAAGAAATTACAGTACTCGACAAACAAATAATTTTTTAGCCTGCAATCTCATTGGTGTGTATTCAACAAGGTCTCCCACACAACAGGTCTACTTCGACAGATAGATAGATTAAAGGGTTAACAGCTGACAGTACTAGCGCAAGTACTATTTACCGACTATTAAAGAAACAAAAACGAGAACTAATAAAACTACATACACTATGCTTATAATATAAAGACTTAGTAGTATTTTACATTATTATGCTCACTATGGTTTGACTCAAGAACTTATTGGGATTCACGAAACTCACCAATCCTTACGTCGTTACCCCCAAAACACGTACGGCTCACGCATTCATATCCACCGTTGTGACACGACTCACGAACCGCACCACGACTGTGGCCCCTGCAAACACGACCCCTGCATATTTAAACAAGAACTCTTTATCATATGTTCATCCACCTTGTTTTTGAAAATCCACAAATTTAAGGTTGGTTACACCAATAAACTCTAAAGTGTTTTCCTGAGTCGCTGATCGGAGTTATATCTTGTTGGGAAACGGGAATAAAACTTCTACAGACCTTTTTGTAAAATGGCAAAATGAATGATAGCTTGGTAAGAAATCAAAACAGGATTTCTTACTGTTAGAAAATATGTCGGGCCTAGGTATTCTTACTGAGTGAAAATCTTTAATTGTGTAGATAAGCTGGCTAAAGACACTGACTTGTCGATAAGGTCGTACATAAATAGTTCCGAATAACAGCTGCTGGGTCTCCATAGAGCCCGACGTAAAAGCGGCGTGGTTATTCTACCTAGTCGTCGAACAAGCTACTGCGTCTCGCTGGTTCCCTGCGTGTCCTCGACGGGGGAGCCCTTCCGCAGGGAATTAGCGAGGATGTTGCGTACTCGTACTGCGCATGGCTTAATCTAAACCAAGGGTTCGTGTTTTTAATAAGATCTTATTAATTAATTTTCATGGGGAATGCCAAAATCAAACAAAACATGTATGCAGCCGATCTGTTGTCTATCATGGTTCGGATACAGCCTGAAGAAGCTCATCCGTAAAATAGACAGACACTATAAGAAGTGCAATGTTCTCCATATTCATCGAAAAAAGAAACCTATCCTCCGAGACTACTTCCTCCACAACTCACTCCTGTCACCGCTGTGTGTTGCCAAATCCCTATGCATTACTATCTCCATTAACTTGGAACTCTCACATCAATAAAACTGCTGCTTCTGATTTCTTAGACGGAACCTTCGACACACCCCTCAGAAAATATAAGAAATAGCTGGTGCCACTCTAGTCCGACAAACACTAGAGTACGGCTCAACAGTATGGTCACCGCACACAAAACTTCCCTTATTTACAAGATTGAAATGGTGCAGCGACGAGCTGCAAGATTTACCCTGAACAGACATGATAATTCATCAGTCACAGAAATGCTTGCATCACTAAACTGGCAAACCCTTGAATGATGCCGCTACCTCTCTAAACTCTCCCCATTCAATACAATTGTTCACCAATCCATCGCCATTCCCAATACCTACTTGTATCCTTTATAAGCACTCTCCACGAAAATGCCATAGCATGTACTTCATGACTCCTCAACAAAGTGCCGCATAGAAAACCTCCAAACTTCCTTCTTCCCCTCCACAACAGTCTCCTGGAATAATTTACCTACTCACGTCATTGGTGCTGCTTCTTTGGATCACTTCCAGACAGACCTTGTCTCATATTAGTTATCATTGCACTCCATGCACACTGCAATGCATCCTCACACTAGATTCTTGTACACACACACACCCCACTTCCTTTAATCTGTAACATGAGCCACTTGAGGATCCTCGACTGCAAGATTTTAACTTTGAGTTTCCTCCAAGGGATCACGAGAAAATGGTTCCAGTAGCTCCAAGAAGGAACCGTTGAATAGAAGATTTAAATATTTTGCATGTCTTAATTAAATGACTACAATATCGACTCAGGCAGCCGCAGTCTCCAGATCACGTCTTGGTCTCGAGAATTTCAGCCCTGGTTCCACTAAGATCGTAAAATTTATAATTTTAATTTCGTACTTGGGTGTACCTGAACATAGAAAAATCAATGTCGAGAAACCTGTTTAAAATAAATTTTCGAAGACAGAAACGAGAATTAGAACACTCGAAGAACCGAAAACTTGTTTTCCAATGGATGCCGGGCGAGATAGAACCGTCGACTCTCTTCATCGTCGTAAGTTTGGGCTATGAAATAAACGCTACTGAATTACCTGGAAAATGGCGGTCTCAGACTCAGTCTGGATCCGTGGAGCTGACCTGAAATTGATGAACTCCAGTTTTCACAAGAGAAGGTTTATTGTAAAAGTCAAAATGTTAGTTGTATTGAGTATTACTAAATCTATTGAATGAAGGAATATTTTCCTTGCGACAAGATGAACACTTAAAAAGATATGAAACCCTGTTTTGATGATTTTAGTCAACCCTTGTTCTGTTATCTGCTAATGCATCCTTGGCGTCGATCTTGAAAGACAAAAAGAGTGGTTTGACCTCTTGCGCGAAACAACGTGACGGGAGTTTCGAAAGTCACACGCCTTTAAGGGAAGTTTACGTTTGCGCAGGTAACGTTCGTCTCGGAGGGGACATTTGAGTTTACGAAGATACCCGATGTGTTTCAAATGGTTGGTATGCGGTTTAAATTCTGAAGATTTGAATATCTTTTTGCACATTTCGTAGGAGGTGATCATGGATTCGGAAGAATTTCGCCGGCGAGGCAAAGAGATGGTGGATTACGTGGCTGACTATTTGGACAACATCCGGGAACGACGAGTGTATCCCACTATCAAGCCGGGCTATCTCAGGAAACTTATACCCGAGGAAGCGCCGGTAGAGGGCGAGAACTGGGATGACGTCGTAAAGGATATCGAAAGAGTCATTATGCCCGGGGTAAGTACATGGGGTAAAGTACAATCATTAAATTATTCATAAGTGATAGACAGTGCCCGTAGCTCAAAATGTTGCAAGCCCTATGAAAAGCTTTATGGATTCCTCGTCACTAAACCATTTAGTTGTAAGCCGAGTGCGTGTGGTGTGCAAAAGGCAATGTTTTTTTAAATTGAACGAAATCGCAGTTACTCCTAATTGTATATGGACACGATACCTGTTGTTTCAAAAAAAGAAAAAAAAAGAAAACATTTGGTTGCTTTCAAAAGGGTATCATATTTGTGTTAAGAATTCCAGAATCGCCCCATGATTTGGATTGTTTGAGATTAAATGCATAGATTCAGGCTACTCCTTGAGATCAAAGAAAAGTCTTAGTTCTCGGAACGTCCCGCGTATATCTGGGAAAATCTTGCGAAAAATCCCATTATTTAGCATGTGGGGGCCTACCCATGCATGATACCCACATGCACCTAGGGTCCTGAAGGGGACGAGTTAAGCGAAGTCGCCTGTATTAATTACATCATTCATTATAATACCTTATTTGCAGCAGTGACCTGGTGTATGCGCATTTTGCTTGTTTGTTATTCAGCAGCCATGGTTGTTATGGAAAGTTGCTTCTGTCACGTGATGCGTATATGTGTGACGATATTGCAGGTGACTCACTGGCATCATCCAAACTTCCACGCCTACTTCCCTGCTGCCAATTCGTTCCAATCAATCTGCGCAGACATACTCTCGGATGCCATCGGCTGCATTGGATTCAGTTGGGTAACACTTTTAACTTGGTGATATCTGCTGGTGTCATTGGACGAGAGATACGTGTGTTTTGTGTGCGTTTATAAACCATAATTTCACCCTGTTCAGTGACATTTTGGGAGAGGCTTTCTGTGAGTGTTAACATAGAGCAGCAAATGATTTCTTAATAGGCAATTAATTGTTAACTCCTACGCATGTAGCGGTGCATTTCGTAGAGACAACACACTCGCAAATTCGTGAATTCTATTCAGTTCTCAAAGACCAATCGTCTCAGTCACCATTTTATTATGGTTCGTAAGTAAAGCGCTTTTCATTCGTTTGATTTTACGTGGTCTTGCTTTTTGGCAAGGTTCATACATGTACGTCTACGGAACGCACCCTAGGTCTAATGACCACGACTTGTTGACGGTAAGAAGTCACAAAGTCAGTGCATCAGGGCCTGTAGGCCTACTACCACTGACCGTAGAATACTTACCTGGCCCTTGGAACCCTTACCATTCTCCACAAAACTGGTCTGCGCGTGCCACAAGAACTCTTGCCACGCACAAAGCCCCTCACTGTCCACAAATTTTTGTGCAAAATCCCTGTGATATTTGGTTGTAAAACAGCTGATATGAATTGTACGTGATCAGTTTTGCAGGACATTGTAAGTGTTCCGATTAGGCTTGCCACCCCTGTATACAATGTCGAACCCCAATCACAGCGTCATATAGTGTTAAAAGGAGTTAGTACTTTTGGGCATCCACGCATTCAAATCGTCCTCTCGCAAATGGTCAATGCAAACAAACAAACCTGAAAAAGTCTACTTTTCATCTCCGGCTATTAATAACCTTTTAATTGATTCCCCAGGCTAGTTGTCAAATTGTGCATTAAGTTATATTGTCGTTAATTTGTAGCAACAAGATTTACAAATGAACGCAAACCCTCTTGCTGTCCAAGTTTGGCAAAGTTAAAATGAATCATCCGAAAAGGCTCGTGTTTTGATGTTTCAAATTTCAGGCTACGGAAATACCCAAAGTTCACCCACCTTTGGCAAGTTTTGATGTCAAAACATGGTCTTTGGAATTAGTCTCACTCGTTGCCGCCATCAATTTGTTTAATTGTACCTTACTCGTATATGAAGGAATGTTTAAACCTCATTGTTGCTGAAGAATAAATTTGTACAGGCGTCTTGTTAGCCACCGAAATCAACGTGGTTGGTGTTACATATAGGCTGGTTTCGTGAATGGACACCAAAAGAAGTTGCGAGTAGGGGCTCATAGGCTTTGAGATTCGGAAATATTAAAAAAGGTCTCGCAGATGAACCTAATTATTCAACGTTTTATCAATGTGCCTTTACGTTTATGGGCCCAAATTTGCCCTACTCCTTTTTATGCACCCACATATTTATATGTGGAGGCATTATGCAGTCATCTCCGTCCTATTCCGTTTTTACATTTATCCGCTGCAAAAATATTCACGCACACAACAACGTTTAAAGGTTTCTTTTTGTCATGTAGGCTTCTAGCCCTGCTTGCACCGAACTCGAAAACGTCGTTATGGACTGGCTTGGGAAGATACTGAAGTTGCCAGAGGATTTCTTGTCTTTTCCGTCTCATGGTAAAGGGGGTGGAGTCATTCAGGTACTACTCAATGGTGTGCTTACGGAGTCCACTTGTAAAAAATGCTAACTTTCTTAAAAACGATGTGACCTTTAATCTGAGCTGAGGTACTGTATGGTGAGGCAAGACGATGGGAGGTCTAATCCAAGAGTCACGGCAACTTTCAACCATTTTCGCTTTTGTTTCATGCACCATTTAGCCAAAATATTTTGTATACGATACAGTTCAGTATAATTATCTTGTGTATTGAATGAAATCACTGGTTTGAATTTAATTTGCATGTGTCGGTACACATTTTCTCTCTAATTTGTTCATCCAGGGAACAGCTAGCGAATCTACCGTTGTTTGTCTGTTTGCCGCTAGGAGTAAGGCCATACACGAAAAACGAGAAAGAGACGCTTCCCTCTCAATCTCTGACGTCATGGGTCGACTAGTTGGATACACGTCTGATCAGGTACCAGAATTCATTTGAGATACCTCACAAGTAACTTACTTGCCCAAATTTCCATGTCAAATATATTAATGTTGCTTTCTAATTAAGATCACTTACTGCTTCGAGACTAGTTTCAACTTGCACCTTTATTCAGAAAAGAAGTGAGACCCGGACTGCATTCGCTAGCACTTGCTGAAAAAAATCTTTGCTTATGGAACGGAAACATTGAATTATATCCAATAACTTATAAATTCAGTCCCACAATTCTGCTTTCCAACTTCACCGACCAAACATTGCAGTGACTAACATTTTGCTAGTAGGTTCGCTAGTTAGGTCTCGTGTATAGACGTTACACTATTTGGATGTTTCGTGATGACGGAGGTGGCAAGGCAATAGATTATGCAATTTGGACCCGGCAGTAAAAATAGACATGTCATCACTCTCGGTCCAAAAACGTTATAATGACTTTGAAATGACGTCATGCTAAACATTCCTATAGCATATTCGCGAACTCTCACCTTTCACTTATTTGATTTTGCGTGGTTTATTTGACCTTGCTTTACTCACAAGAAACTTGGTCTACCGAACGCACTCCAGGCAAATCGTTACTGCTCTAGACTGAACTCGGTGTTAAAATGGAATTGACAGGCTCTTCATATACTTCAGTGCTTTACCAGAAGTAGCTTATGCTACGGGCCACGCGTTTTTTGAGGCACCCACTCGCCCTATTTTGGAGACAACAATACCATAAACTTATTTTAATGTTTCTATGCTTGTAGAAGAACTGACCTCAGGTGATGCGAAGCCAGTTTGGAAAGTTATTATTGGATGCCCACACCCATGATTTTATACATATTGAAAATGGCCGGTCCACTGAGTAAGCGCTGTTCAAAGAATTGTAGGTGTAATGCTACACACAAAAAACACAGACCCCGGCGCCAGGGATTCCTTGGTTTTTCAACAATTCTTGAATTTTCAGTTTGCATTTTCTTGGCAAAATCTTCAAAGCGTAAATTTGCGCAAGATGTAGTTATTTTACAAAAGTAGAATTATTTGTATTACAATTGGTACACCCGCCGGGCCACTGTTTAGCGGTGTAGTGAATTAAACTGAAATAGAATTCGATCGACACTTAGTATTGCCCGTTGTGCATATTGCCAAATTACTGGCCTGTTTGCTTTTGCTTTGATACAATCATTTCATATAGGTGCATCAGTTTAAATATACTTATGTAAGGCAGACGTATTCGCATTATCGTTATGTTGTTGTTTTAGGCTCATTCTTCTGTTGAGAGAGCGGGAATGATTGGGATGGTAAACATACGTAAAGTCGAAAGTGACGAAAACTATAGTATGAAACCGGAAGCACTCGAAGCAGCCATTAAAGAGGATATTTCACAAGGCAAAATACCGTTCTTTGTGAGTATTTTATCATCGGCTTTTTGTCATTTCGTTTACGGGCAGTCATGTGTGTATTCAAGAGGTAACTTCCGTGGGAAAGTTTCTTTATTTCGTTAAGCAGATAGTCGAGTTAGACGGACACGTGAATTTTGGCCTGGCAAATAGAGCATTGCTGAGAAACAACGTCGCGTTTGGGGGCGGGGAGGGGTTGAAGAGGCAAACACTTGTGGAACAGCATGCATGATATTTCGAGGCATTAACTGGTCGTTGACCGGGGAGGGGGGGGGGGTCATACTACACTGTGGTAATCTTATCCCCTAATGTGAAAACACCAGTTTCGCCCCTGTTTGTATTCATGCTGTGCTATGTACTAACAAGGACTCAATCTGAGGTACAAGAAACTGAACCTCTTTTGAACATTCTACTGGAAAAGAACCTTATTAGATGTTCGTACCTCAATGTTTTTACTCTTCCTGCGATCAGTGTCACGAGTTTGTTCTTGGAAGTACTTTTGTTCTGATCTCAGACTGTTAAATTCTATTAAAGGAGCATGCCACCCAAAAAACAATCTAATTTGTATCAATTTAGATCGAGTAGTTCTACTCCATAACGACAAGTACGGTTGCGTTACCTGACACCTGACTGCAGACGGAGGTGTTTAATTTATCCAATGACGTCATAGGTTTCACACGCAGTCTGTTCAGCAGTTCACAACACAGGACACTGGTGTCAGCTTATCGCTTGAAGTCGACGTTTAACACCAATAAATCATCAAACTTCGATGTAAAACCCTTAAAATACACCGACTTCTTATAAAAACGTGTTTTTTATTTCGCTCTTACACATTTATTGGTATTTGGACACACCGTAGCCTACAAAGTTCGGCAGGCCAATAACGTCCGTAGCAGGAGTTTGTGGTCTGTTCGGAGATAATTTCGAAGTATTTTCCGTAATATACAGACAGGAGAACCTAGATCTGTGTTGTTTAGACTTGTGATTTTTTGAGTTTTAAACACAAAACGCTTGTTATCCCGGCCAGTGGCTCGGAAACTGATCAGACATCACGAACATAAACCAGCCAAAGTTCAGTGGAAACTAAACTTCCAGTCAAGAAAATACTATACTAGTGAGCCAAAGTAATGTGCACCTGATTATGTTGGTGAATTAGCCACGAAACTGCTAATCTACTTACTCGTCGGGGGCCGCGAATTCAGGTTCCGCTTTGGCCACAGCACCGTCAGGGCAGAAGTTGTAAATTGACAATCATTATTTGAGTAATGTAAATGTAAATAAAGATTCCCCTAACACCTGGCCGTGGGATGGAAATCGAGTTGTTTCACAACAGTTTCTGCCAGCAAACACTAAATTAGCATGAGCTCACACGGCCTCGGTGGCCCTGGCGTCAATTAGTTTTATTGCACCTAACACCGGTAACGCAGTGATTTATTCATCGCTGGCTTCTCATTACACTCACGAGCACTCCAAAGGCATTACAAATTGCATCTAATGAGACAGACTTTGTTTCAGTTTTATATAAGTATTGGTTAGAGTGAGAATAATTCATTTTGAAACAGAACGCTCAGTAATAAACGCCAACATGGCAACTCGCAATCCCGACTTAGACGAGCTAGACCTCATCAGTTCCGACTCAGCAAGTGGATCCTTAAGTTTTATAGGCTATCAATTCGAATAGGAATACAGTAATGAAGAAATACTAGAGAGGCGCCGTGAACAAGCTCAGACAACGGAACGTATGGACGGTTATTTGGTAAGCCGACATTCGTCAGGCACTGTCGATGTCTGTAAGCCACAGACAAGAAGATGTTTCACGGCCTCATACTTGCTATTTACGGCATACATTTCATTCTTCACTACCATGAGCCACTTTCTGAGCGTTTCGGACTCTCGAGAAAGTAAAAAAAAAACGATATACCCGCTTTCCTCGCAGCTGCTTAGTTCGGACAAGCGGGAACGATGCACCGCAACATAGCGGCATTCACTCTGCATATGAACCACTGACGTTGCTAGCGTCGTTTCTCACCTTCCTCACAGGTTAACGCGACACCTGTTGGCAAGGTAAGGTCGACCGTATGCGAGGCGATGTGGATATAGACCTATTAAGACGGCAAAAAAGACTAATTAAATCGGGAGGCATTCTCCTTTAATGCAACGGGTTAGCGCTCTTTATTTTATGACGTAACCCAGGATCTAACCGAATTTCAGTAATTGTTTCAACGCAGATTCATCGCTGCGAGCGTGATTTTCTGTTTGAAGTTTGCTATTTCGGATCTTCCTTAATTAGTTTAATCGTGGTAGCTTGTAACGATACAAGACTTAGTTTTCACTATAAACTGGGTCTGTATCAATCATTTGTTGTTTTAAAACAGTTTTTCACCGCTGCATCTGTCAAAAAGTGTTTAAAAGACTGAAATCTTTCTCACAGTCGTCGATTTACTATCCACAGCTTTCATCACGTATGCCAATGAAACTGATTTTGTAAGAGCTTCCTTACTTGTTCCTTGTGGGTTGGCGGAGGTAATAGGTAAAAACAGGCTTTTGTGTTATTTACGTTTTTTTAAAAGCGTTGTTAAAACAACTTATCAACCTGAGCACATCTGCCAATCGTTCTAGTGCTGCGCTACATTGGGAACGACAAATTCGTGCAGTTATGACAAGCTAACTGAGATAGGTCCCGTATGCAACAAACATGGGGTATGGTTACACATCGATGCGGCGTACGCGGGGTCGGCGTTTATATGCCCGGAGTTTAGACATCTTCTAGACGGAGTTGAGGTAGGCATGCGGCAAAATTTCAAAATATTTTTCTGTTGTTTAAACCATCTTTGAATCCATAAATTCCCCTTTTTCAAATCTTTGAAAGATCACATAATCGTATTACGTGCTTAACAATATAATGGAGTCCTGAACATGTTCTTTTATAACATAGACCTGTATGTTTATAATTTGTTATTTCCATAACACTGACATTTATACGTGAAATCGTTGTGGAAGACCGTTTAAAACGCCTTTTTCACCAGATTAAACCTTGAACACATTTCGGTGTACTTTTAACAATCTCTTTCATAATTCCAGTTCGCCGATTCCTTCAATTTCAACCCTCACAAATGGCTAATGGTCACGTTTGACTGTTCAGCTATGTGGTAAGTTATGAGGAATCAGCTTAAGCTTGCAAGCGGTCTATTTCAGTATACAAGCCAAGGCTACTTTGATATTGCGCAATGTCAGGGTGGCTAAACTTCCTGCCGTAAGGTTCACAGTATTGTGAACAACGGGCTTTTTTCAGTAATATACGTCCATTTTCACGAGATGCGTTTGTTTTCACATATGCAGCAATGTTGTTATGCGCCCACATATTTATGTGTGGGTGCATATTGCCGTCATCTCGTCCGCGTCCGGCGTCTGTCGTCCGGTATCCGGCCTCCCCAGTTGTATCTCCGAAACCCCTCACAGGATCTTGATGAAATTGAGAAGTGTGTTTTATGTAGCTGACGACTGATGACGGCGAATTTCGGACCTCTCCGACTACCGGTGTGCTCCTTAGTGGCAATTTTAGTTTTTTACGCTTATCTCTGTAGGCCTACAAGTACCTTTGCAGGCCCTCAATGGATTTTCATGAAATTTGGCAGTTAGGCATCATTTAGTTAGATGACGCTATCCTCCCGATTTCGGATGGATTCAAGGTACATTGCACCACCTGGTGGCTATTTTTAGTGTCTTTGAATCTGTTTTTTGGCGTCCGCTCTTCTATCAACCAAGCCGCTATGGGGATAATTGTGAAAATTGACATATATACTCTAACTGTGAAGAGGGCGGCAGACGATGATTTTACGACTTCGACAACTGTGGCTTCTCCTAGTGGCAGTTTTGTTTTCGCGCCCATGGTTGTATCTTCTAAACGCTGTACAGGGTCTTTATTAAATTTTGCTATTTTATTTATACGAAGTTAAGAGCGAACGACGACGATTTTCGGACAGATCGGACTACCGGTGTGTCCCCAGTGACAATTTCATTTTTTTACGTGTACCGCTGTGTCTTCAAAGGTCCTCAACGCATTTTCATAAAATTTGGCAGATAGACATCTATGAATGAGGTGACGCTATCTTACGGTTTTGGGTTTGATTCGAAGTATTTTGCGACACTTAGTGGCCATTTTTAATGTTTTCGAGTCCGCTTTTGGCGTCTACTCCGCTGTCAACCAAACCACCCTAAGGATGAATGTGGAAATTGGCATGTTTGTTCCTAATGTGAAGAGGAGGACTCGCGATGATTTTCCAACGACCTCGACTACTGTGGCAATTTTTTTACCCCGATGGCTGTATCTACTAAACCCTCTGCAGGATCTTTATTAAATTCAGCAACTGTATTTATATGAAGTTGACAATCGACAACGACAACTCAGACAAATTTGACAACCACTGTGTCCCTAGTGGAAATTTCATTTTTTGTATTTTTCTCTGTTTCTTTGAAGCTGCTACTTGGATTGTTATGAAATTAGATAACTAGCTTCCTATTGAAATGGTAACATACTCCTGTTTTCGGATGAATTCGTCATATTTTGCCCCATCTATTTGCCATTTTGACTGTTTTCTAGTCTGTTTTTGGCATCCGCTTCTCTGTCAACCAAACCACTCTAAGGATGATTGTTAACTTTGGCATATGTGTTCTTAGTGTGAAAAAGACGGTTGAGGATAATTTTCCGACGACTTCATCTACTGTGGCGCCTACTAGTGGCAGTTATGTTTTGTTTCGTGATCATAACTTCCAAGTGGCAATTTCGGTATTTCCGTTTTACTCTACTTCTCAGATGTAAAATGAAATTTGGTGAACAGCTTTGATGACATGTAACAGTTTTCGAATTCCACGTATTTTGCACCATCTAGTGGCCGTTTTATAAACACCCTCAGATGCACAACGTTTGCGGTGCATTCTTGGGCTCATTTCAACGATACTCGTTGCTCTTGTTTATACAAAAGGCTATCCTTAATTTACCCACAAACCATGTACGTAAGAAGTTGTGATGTACAGAATGGTTAAATATGTTACACAACCTTCGTGTTTTCCCCCTTTCATATGTGAAAAGAACTGCAATTTATGAGCACGGGACGGAATTCATACCTATTGCGGTTGGGTGAGTAAGGAACCACAGCTCGTAAGAAAAGAGTCGCGTTAATGAGAAAAGAACACTGTCGGTGGGAACACACCATCCTCGCCGTGATGGAGAACGTTTGTCTACCCTGAATATAAGTACTTGCACGTGTGCGAAAACTGTGACCCACGATAAACGTTCAGTAACGTTAGAGCCTAGCTAAAATCTAACCTCTTATTCAAAATACTGCTTTATCTCAAGTAATCTCGCGAAGTCTTGCTTTTTGCAAGGTCCTAGCGTTACTGAAAGGGAGGCTGGTTTCGTGATTTCTATGGGAAATAAACGCAGCTTTCAAAGGGGTCATTTTGCGACAAGTTACTGTGAGCCCCCTCCCTTGTGTAATGTCAACGGTAGCGTTGATTATTGACAGAGCATTCAAATGAATCCACATACCACTTCAGTCAACTCAGCTGGGCTATATTTTAAATTGAAATGAAACCGAATTCATAAGATATAGCTTCATTTAGTCGAGAAACCTAGTGCCTACGTAATGGCGCAACTCAATTCCGGACCATTTAAAAAATGCACTTGCACTCACCAACATGCACTTTTGCGCCAGCTTGACATATGATTTTATCATTGTAGTAAAACAATTTAACAACAAAATACTTTAAGAACAATTTTGTTGATATCGTTAGTGAAGCGTTTCTACTAATTTAGCTTTTGGGACTGGCGATAAAGTTGAGGGAAGCAAACTTATTCTATGAACCATTTGATCTTGTTGCAGGGTTAAAGATAGCGGATGGTTGGTTGATTCTTTTAAGATGGACCCTCTGTATCTAAAACACGCCCACCAAGACAGTGCGTTAGATTATAGGGTAAGTCATGACTGAAAATGTCAGTTTATAGGTAACTGACTAATGTCGTTACCAAATGTCAAATTTCTTCAAACAACTTTTAAGTTGTTAAAACAACATACGTGGTGACCATTAAAACAGAATTTTTATGAACGTTTTAACCTACGGCGACATCCATGAAAACACTAACAAATCACCATCACGTAGCTATACAAGTTCCAGGTCTGTTTTTGTGCATGAATAATTTTAAAAAATCTATGTGCATTGTTACAACGGTAGGCCTACTGTATCGAAGAAATCTTCAAAGTTGTTAATCTTGCGAGTTACACGTGTCTGAATTCCAGAGTAAACACACTGCAGTGGTGAATTAGAGATAATAAAATACATTTGACTTTTTCGAGTCTTTTACGTTTTGGATCTCTACAACATCAACGTTTTTCCTTCACTTACCAGTTTAAAGCTTTTTGAGTCTGGGGTCATCTTTTTCAGCATTGGCAAATACCGCTGGGAAGGCGATTTCGATCACTGAAGCTCTGGTTTGTACTGCGTTCTTACGGCATAAAAGGACTTCAAGAAATAATTAGAAAGGTAAAAATACATAGAATATATTATTCAAAACTATGGCAAACACACACACACACACACACACACACACACACACACACACACACACACACACACACACACATATATATGCATACATGTAAATGTATGTGCTCGTGCGTGCATGCATTTCTGTATAGGTATATTACTATTATTGGCGGAGAAACTGTATTGGGGTGAAAAAGTTTGTATTTCGTCTGTGTTATGAAAATAGTGAATCTCAGGAATTTCTCTCTAAATTCTTGCAATATTCAAAGTGAATAACTATCACGTTAGCATCCTCAAGAAGTAGATTCGCCACCATCTGTTCAAAAGGTATTCGTGTTCCATGCATCTTTAAGACCTAAGACGAAATTTTTGAAGAAACCGTTTCATGAACACAAAGTCGGGCTTCGGTCTTCACGTAGACGGAACTTAAGTCGTTATTTTGCATAGGTGAAAATACAAACTAGCTTTTGTCAGTCACGCGAATTCACAAAACTAAGCGAGGTGGTGTGTGAAATACGGTTTAAAGAATAGTCTTGGCCTTTAAACCCTAACTTGGGATACAGTTTGGATCTAGTTTGTTTGAGAAGACTCTGGTATGACTGAAAAATAGCATTTCACATATGCCGGTAAGCCGGACTGTATTTTTTCTCCGGTCACGAATCGAAAGCAAACTATATTCAATTTCACATTGTTTTGGGACTTAAGGTTGTGAAAAATATCACTTGAGAAATTTGTTGGTCAACAGTTTACAGGAAAAATAGTAGTAAATTATGGTTTAGATCAATCGTAAGCCAACTCCGTAGCAGGTTAATTTTCGATATCGGTCTTAATTTTGATCTTAAGAAATTCCATAAAACGGGGCCGAGACATTTCGGTCTTTTGTTGGCCGGATTTCGGTTAAAGTTAAGACAGAAAAAGTTTCATGAAATTTGTTAAGGCCAAAGTTAAGACCAAAAGTTAGCCTGCTGATTGAACTTTTGCTCCAAATGAGCAAAATTTTCCTTTATCATCACTGTTAACTGTTGAACAAATTTCGTTGATATTTTTCACAATTAGAGTTCCTAAATGATGTAAACAAATCCCTATTTAGAGTTACAAGACCAAGATTTGTTTATCACGCACCGCTTCGCTTAGTTTTGTGAATTCGCAGCATTTGGTGAAAGCGTAGTATTTATGCTCGCCTACGTAAAAATCGACTTATTTCTGTCTTAAATTAAGACCGAAAATTAGAATCTAACTAAGTGTTCATAGAACGGCCTTTTTGTAATTTTCATTTTCGGTTTTAACTTAGCCAGAAAACCGATCTTACCTTACGACAAATTTTTGGTGTTAAATCTTAGTCGTAAGTCAGTTTTTATTTAGCAGACCAATTGACATTTATAATTGATAAAATATCACCTATCAACGTGTATTGTCGTAACTATCTTTAACTTCTTCTGAGTGGTTGAATTAGACGGTTTCGATTTACACCCGCTGTAAACAATTACCTCTCTCCGCAGGACGTCGCTCTTGCCCATGAATTTGAGGAGTTTGTGAAGAAAGACAGTAGGTTCGAGGTAGTCGGCGAAGTTACCATGGGATTGGTCTGTTTCAGACTTAAGGTAGGTTAGATATGTTACTTTGAATAGGAAATTGATTACACAAACATTCGTTTGAGATCAGATATAGCATGTTTCTAACACATCTAGGAGCTGACATGGCCAGGTTTGGAGGAACATGCTTATTGATATGCGCTATCGTAAAGTTTGGGAGATCTCGTTTACTCACTAGTGTTTTCCCAAGTACTCCCAGCCAGTGCATTACATCTTTGGACAATGATTCGCTAACTAATTGATGGGAGGTAAACCGGTAAAACAGTCGGATATAATGTGCCCGCATTTTGAGAACCATTTTCATGCCATGCAGTTTCAAACTCGAAACATGGCCTGTCGTATGCACGCACTTGCATTAATTTTTTGTGCTAATGGGAGGATTCATAATCTCCAGCTTACACAATGAAGTGAGGTGCATGGAATATCGTTTCAAGCAAAGTCGCTAATGTTGGCTCTGTTTTGTATCTGTTCAAACTGAGCCACTTTCCTCCAATGAACACGTCAAAGAGTACGCGGATTTCCGCTTTTTTGAAATGTGCTTTCCGCTTTTTTTATAATATTTCCGCGTAAAAAAATCGGATTTGATATGAAATTTCCGCGGCAAATTCCTTTCTTACCGCGGCGTTGCAGACGACGTTCACCTCGGAAAGCGGAAGTCTTTATGTTTCCGAGGAACGTAAATTGTCAACATTGCCGGGGCATCTGGGTAAAGCGTGGTGTGATTTTCAATGGCGGCTCGTGTTATTGTTAAGCGCGGCGACAAATACTACCGCTCTGCAGCCAAATTTGTGTGGGTTGGGAGTGGACGGGCGAGCGAAAAGGACGCAGACGCATGCTACTGATGGTGGTAACGTTTTTTTTTATTTTTATTTATTTATTTTTTTTTAGTCCTCCCGATTTTTGTCGCGGACCAATTCAAAGGCTGGTTATCGGGCATGATTTGGGCCGTAAAAGTTTCCGCGTTATTTGTCATTGGTCATTCCAAGCCCTGTTTAAAGCGTTCTGCCTTACCGCAACAAAATTGGTTCGAGAATTGATTTATAAGTTTGTAAAGAACTGAAAGTTCGTTAAACTGGCACGCCGTGACATGCCAGCTTCTTAAACTTGTTTTCAAACCACAGCATACGAGCTAACAGCTCTTTCTAAGCCCTGAGATCATTTTCAATTAGACTAAGGAACAATTCATAAAGATGAGTGATCAAAATAAAAAGCTGTTTTTGTGACCGAAGGCGGATTTATAGTTGCTTTAAAGAGGAAGAATCAAGTTCATACATCTCTTCATATCGTTTGTTTTCATAATCTTTATGTGTACATTTTAAAGTAGTGCTTATATACACTTGTATATTAAATTGCGATCACCTATGATCGTCTGGTACCTGCGGCAGAAACAAAATTCCATCGCACGTAGCTGCGAAACTTACGACTTTACCGCAAGAAGCCCAGAACTGAAAGGCTGTTGACGGAAGTATTGCGTGGGTGCATTAACTCATGACCCTTTTATTTCCAGGGTAGTAATACCATTAACGAAGAACTGAACAGGCTAGTGAACGAAGATGGACGAATTCACTTTGTGCCTTCAAAAATAAGGGATACGTATTTTCTCAGATTTGCTGTATGCGCCACAAGGACTTTGTCGAGAGATGTCGCTTTCGCCTGGTCAGTGATAGTGGAGATCGCAGAAAATCTTATAAAGAATAACAATGCGTAGCCCAAGTATAACTGCTGTAACGGCAAACCTTAGTTAGGAAAGCACTGAAGTGTGCCCGTTTGTCTTCGAATTTGTGCATTGTGAATATTATTGGTTGTAAAATTGAGAACTGAGGCCGATAAGAATAATTATTTCCGTGCTGATATTTTATCTTCAATGTATGTTTGTGTCTCCGTGTTCATTTCAATCAATCCTTGTTGATACATAACGGCTTTTTATTATATTAGTGTATTCTCGTAAATATCGAGATGTTGCTTCTCACCAAAGCCTAAGGTCTCCATTCTCATGCTCGAAACTTAACCAATCACGTCGCATTGTTGTAGTTCAAATTTTCAAATTCACTCCACTCAAGCTAGTCATTATATTGGTCAGTCCACATTTTGGGTACAGACTAAAGACCCCCGCCGGGCCAAAAGACGTAAAATATAAACATCTTGCAAACTAATGTATAGTGCAGAGGCGGATGAAAATTTCGTGGGCTATGAAGCCTGTTCAGCATGGGCGGCTGCCTGAGTTCCACATGGGACTGCGACATTTTTTCCGTAAAGGTATCCGTTACTTCATCACCGGCACTCCATCCAGTTTTAGAAAACGAGGCTCGTGCAGTATGGCCGTTTTCTCCTGTAGTGTAGAGTAAAAACAAAAACGTTACGGTCTCTGGTAAAACTCTAGTCATAAGTAGCATGTGCATCAAATCGGATTTCATCGATTGGTCTACAGTATGTTGTTCTAGCCTGTGCCCTTGGGTTTCATGAGATCGAGGCCGATTTTGACATGTTATGACGAAATCTCTCAGCCCGGTTGTACTGACGTAGTGGGTTTTACGGTATATATATCGTTGACGTTAGGATTAAAGTCCATGTTCACTTAACCGCCCATCCCCAAATTTAGGTGGATTTTCGATTTAAGCACCCGCTACTCGGCTAAGCTCACCTCTGCGATTATGAAGATGTCCAGTTAAACGCCCACCTCTCGGTTAAGCGCCCATCCCCGACTTTTAAACATTGAAGATTAAGCGCCCAGTGCTAAGGAAGCGCGCGATTCCCCGACTTTTAGATAAAGTTCGACGACAACAATGAATGCAACGACGGCCTTGGAGAAGGCAGTTTGGCAATGTGAATTATAATACAACAAGTAAAACATTATTGTCCCGGGTCATGGATTTATTTCAAAATAAAATACTTGAACGTTTTGCCAGTTTATTTTCTTCCCATGTTCGCAAAAGTTTACGAGCCTCGCCGTCTTCAATACCTCCACTTTCAGCAATGCTGTCTGCCGCGCAAAGTTTCCGTCTGGAGTACTATCCGTAGAAGTTACATCTGTTAAATTGGAGTGTGGTACTTACTAAAAGTCCTTAACCCCTCGGGAGCGTCCAACTCCCATCTTATGGAATGGTGCAATGATTAGAATGGCGAAACAGGTGCATGCAGGGACACGAGTTAGATGACGACAGTGTTGGAATTCTGAGTAGGGATAATAATTGGTTCGAAAAAGGTTTCAAGGAGGCCATCTTTATAAAGGCATTTAATATCCATCACTCAATAGACACGGGAGGTGGTAGGTTTTCTCTGTCTACTTCTTGCGAGTGCACTACGGGAAGCTCCACTTGCCCAGCCATTTTAGTCATTCAACCATTCCTCAAGAAGTGAGACCCATGCTCCAGTGGGGTTAACAACTTTTTAGTAAGTACATTTGTCAGACGATTGACTGTGGGTTTCTTTAAAAGGTAGCTATGCTTTGAGATTGTGCGTAGATGGAGAGTGAATATTCAAATCCTGAAATTAATTTATTATATGATAACCCCTAATTAGACAAATGAAACCTATTGTTAATTAAGTAATCAACTACAAAGAGTAACTACGCTAGCGCCCTCTTTAAAAATTACTTTAATCAAACAACCAAAACGATCAAATGTCTTATCTGCTATCCAAGCTAGGACTCTCCACTTGTTGGATGTCTGTCATGTTGGTGAATCTTCGAACTACACACACTGTATAGCGACAGTGTACTTGCTGGTCACCGTCTCTGGTGATTCAACACTTGCAGTCAATTTCTTCTACCCGCGATTCTTCTTGCTGGTCACAGTCTCCGGCTGATGACGCAACACTTCAGGTAGTATCTTACTACCCACAATGCAAGTGACAAGCTCTTAGTTAACTTCCTGTTCGTTAACCCTTGCCCTTGCCAAGATCCTTTCTAGAATCTTCCACGAGATGGCTCTGTCGTACAATTGCTTCTGTACACTGTAGCAAGTCTTTATGCTTCAACTACTCTAATTATCTTGTTGGCACATAATATAACATTCTACTTACTTTGTGATTGGCTAATAAAAACCACATGATCATATCCACTCATATTATTGGCTGTTAGGCCTACAATTTGTTCTCAGAATATTCTAGAATCTCTAGAGTACTTTGACCCCAGAACCCAAAGTTGTAAACACCATCTAAAAATAGATTTCGACGTTAAAATACATGTCAACAAGTCTGACCCCATGAAGTTTAAAAGTACATATCCATAAATTTTGGGCAACTTAAAATGGATCTATTCTTACTAATTACTTAATCAATATTTATTCTGACAACATTCTAGCTCAGAACAGATCCAATTTTTTTATTATGAACTTCACTGAATGGATTAAGATTTACATTTCAAGATGAATATGTTGTATTGATTACTCAAACTGTTTTGATAAGGACTGGGTTCAGGTGCCCGATTAGACACGTAATCTATCTGCAAATATAACTATTTACGGTCTGGAGCCCGATATACGATCAGAGAAGTGCTAAATACTAACGTTTTCAACGTTACATGTAAGTTTGATTTCCATATAAATACAGCCTCATTGCCCAGGACAGAAGCTTTAAAGATGTATTTGCATGCTCCTAACTATGCTATTGTATAGCAGGAACTAAACGACAATGCTATTTTAACATAATACGCTTAATGAAGTGCAGTTGTATTCACTGACAACTTGTAAATGTGTAAACATAGAATTCTGCAAATAGGTGATCTTTGCACTAATGCCGTACTCGCGGGCTCAAATAGCCTGCATGATGCAGCACCACGTCACGATACTTACTGGAGATGGTTCAGGGCTTTGCGACGGATCATTTTCAGTACAAAATTCGTTCTTAAAAACATTTGACCTACTATACATTCATGTCGTTGTGTTTCTAACTAATTTGGCCAAGAAATCACAGAAGTAAGGAATTAGCCTGAAAGCTTCGACTTTCATCTACTAGTTCTTTCGTACAATGAGATATGTCTATGTAGTCTCACGCAATAAAATTTGGCTCGCGCCTAAGACAGCCCTGTCACAAAAATGTTATGTAATCGAGTTGTCTTCGACCAACTCAAAGTCTCGAAAGAAGATTACCGGAAATATACGCACTTCTGTTCCCGTTCATTTTAGCCCGAAGCAGCCGTTTTGGGCAGATTGCTCGACACTTTAATGCATTTGATGATGCTTTGTGAAAATTACACGAAAGATGGAGGAGGCAGAACAGGCGTGGTGGATGAAGATTTCAACTGAAAAATTGACAATGAAAATGAGTCGCAATGTCTTCATTTGACAAAGACAAGTGAGTGTTTTTTATGAATCATTTCTCGTTTGATGTGGCGTGGTTCATTTTCTGAAGTTCACAGATGGATAACTAAAAAAACGAGAGCGCTTGGAGGAGCGACACTTGGCGGAATTAATCGAAAAGACGACGATGAGGGGGACGACGACAATCATGACGATCAAGGCGGCAATTATGAATAACACGATAACATTCATGTGACTAGCGAAGAAATCAAATAGAGAGCATACAATCAACTACAATAAAAAAACAATAGATGGCGCAACATGGCGGCCCAGTCTACAGTAGGACAATGCTGGCTGGGTCAGTCTGGGTCAACTATGCATAACCAAAACAAAGTGAACTGAAAGCCAGCCAGCTGGGTCCTTGCATACATGTAGGTGACCGAATTGGAACAACGGTATCCGAAAATCTCGAATAATTCAAAAAGTAGACGTCGTAGCGCAAAATGGAAAATATTTTCTGGAAGCCCGTTCAAAACTCTATCTAAAGTGATAGTTTGGCAAAAATCCAAAAATTTTTCAAAAAATTGAAAATCTGCCGGTTTTTTTGAAATTCAAAGTCAAATAACTCGAAAACGTTAAGTCTGAGAAATACGCTCTCGCAGACTTTTTGAAAGAGCATACTTCATGGAATGCACATGCAAAAATTCATATCATTTGCTCTTCCCGTTAAAAACGCGACCCCAGAACGATTGAAAACGTGTGAGCATGCGCCACAGCCGCCATCTTGAAAGTGACTTCCGGTTAAACAAAATTTTATAAAAGCTTATTAAACTCAACAAACACGTGACCAGTTTGAAAGTGATTGGTTTGCAAATGCGCCCTCTACAGGAGAAAACGTTTTTGGCCATATTTCGGGGTGCGCGTCTCCATGGAGGACGTGAGGTAATCTGCAGACATTCTAAATCAAGATAGTCACCTGACAAGGATAACGTGATAAATAAATTATTTTGTCACACGTTATTACAAAAGCACGCTGGGGGAATATTTAAAAAGTCCAAGTACGATTTACTTTACATTCACGTTACCATCGCAGGACACAGCTGCTTACACTTCAGGGTTTGTTTTCACGGAATTCCAGCTAGCAATATCTCATAAAATATACCTTATTCGCTTACATTTTTTAAAATGCCGAAAAGAGCGATATATCATTAAACCAATTTTTTGCAATCAACAAGCGAACGTCGAAACTAGAGAACTATGCCTAATCCCAGCTTGGCTGCAGCCATTTTGATAGGAGGTTTATGGTTTGTTTTCCCTTTTCGTGAAATTGCTGGAAATTGCTGGAAATTAATGTCAGTCCCCATCAAAGTATTTATACGTAAGTCCGAAACACACCAACATGCTGGCATAGATTCTAACCTTTTTGCCTCTCATAGGGGTTCAGTGGCAGTGGAACATACCCCGATTGTAAATGAACTCACCCGAGTGCAACGTACGCAGATAACCTTTTTGGATTTCTTACTGATTCCCGGTGTTAACCTGGGGCTCAAACTGTGACGTCAATAAGAGCGTGTGAGGGCCAATCCAGACGGCCTGTGCAGGAGAGAAATTTTATAAGCGTCATTCTCCGACGTACAAGAGTTAGCTGACGGGCGCAAAAGTAGAGAGTGCGTTTGTGATTATTACCAGGAGTAAGCGCAACGTGATTAGGCGTAAACCATGGATGAAAAATGGCTGACCGAAATTAATGGATTTGATACTATTATTGATATCAGCAGGGAATACATGAAGACTCGAGTAAGTTATATTTAGAGATCCTCTAAGGGTGTCAGTGTCTTAGAAGGTAAATATGAAAATTCATCCTAAATATTAAATTCTGTGTTCCGTCATCTCCATGGTCGTATATCAACATGACTTTGTTTTTGTAGGACAGTATTTTGCAATTTTTGTATTGGGTTAACTTGATTGACTTCGCCGGCTACACTGGGTTAACTAGGTGTGATATATCTGATTGGTCTGTACGACATAATTCGTCATAGAGAAAATATCAGATGTCTTAGTCAGTTGACCCCACGTGCAGCCGTAGATAAGCACAGGCGTCCTCAGCTTCTGATTGTCCCCAATACACCATATGATACTACAAGGTATGACACTCCCGACAGGTGCTTCACTTCATCCGTCCATATCAAACACAAAACTCAATAAATTTACACCAAACGAGGTTTCAACAAACCATTAGCAATTGTTCTTTCTTCTAATACCATTCACGGTGTCCTGCTCTAGCGAGATCGCAACAAATTCGCGGTCAAAGCACAAAAATGTTCCCCAAAAGCCAACGCATCGAGGCCTCCTTGGACGGTTCGAGGTCAAGGACGGTACGGCAATTGCCGATTTGTCACGGAGTGTCACGACATCGATAACTCCAAACCATTTCGTAGCCTTCCGTGATTAACCCAAAGATACCAAAGATACTTTGAAGATACTATAAAATCTTTGATGAACAGGCAATTGCCGTCCATCCGTAACTCATCGGATAATTCCGTAACGTCCTTGACCTCGAACCGTCCAAGGAGGCTCGATGCGTTGGCTGTTTGGGAACATTTTTGTGCTTTGACCGCGAATTTGTTGAGATCTCGCTGGAGCAGGTATTAGAAGAAAGAACAATTGCTAATGGTTTGTTGAAACCTTGTTTTGTGTAAATTTATTGAGTTTGTGTTTGAAATGGACGGCTGAAGTGAAGCACCCGTAGAATTTCTGGTCGGGAGTGTCATACCTTGTAGTATTATGCATGGTATATTGGGGACGATCAAAAGCTGAGGACGCCTGTGTAGATAAGGTGCAGTCTTCATTGTTTTTGCATCAGGTGTTGAACGCCGCCCTGAATCTGGGGGTGTTCGAGATCTTGGATAAAGCGGGAGAACCCTTAAGTGCGCGAAATATAGCTGCAAAAGGCGGTTTCGATCCTGAAAACACCGAGGAGTTCCTAAATGTCTGCGTTGGCCTCAAATTGCTGGAGAAGAAACTGTCAGATAAAGCCGAAGGTATGAACTTTGTCTATTTCTCAAATAAAACGGGAACGCCCGAAGCATGTTTTAATTTGTCAGCCATTGCAACGCCCAACACATTGGATACAAGTCTGTTCAGTAAAAAGGTAGCACTGTGGTATGTTGTTTAACATGGCTTCTCATTGGTTAAAGTAATGAAAGCGACGTCCTAACATTCAGTCATTCTCATTGGTTGAAATCTGGGAAACCCCTTTCAGTTTACTCTTAGGTAGTATGGCGACCACCTTTGACTTGAATAGTTGCAATTTATTAAAATGGGCAGTGATAGAAGTAAACAAAATCAAGGGAACCTCGATCGTGTGGCTTAAGCTCAAACAATTACAGTGCATAAAGGCGTGTGCAAGTTGTGGCCACTGATGTGATCGGTATACTTCCCACCAAGGCATGCGCATTGATGCCCACTCACGGAATTCCGCGAGTCGTTCATCATGTTTCCAAAAGGCCACTTTTCAGTATAGGTGGCTCTGTGTCAAAGGGTAGGGCAAAGTTGGACAAGTAAAAAAATTTTTTTTTTTGCAATCCCTTATAGCAGAGACCCCTGTTGTTTTGTAAGGACGTTTTGCAGTCTGCGACAGAGGGCAGTAATTGTACTTCATTCGCCATTTTGAAGGGGTCTGCTACGAGTGTTTGACGTAAGTATTGCCTTGAATTTTTTGTTAACCGCTAAAATGTGTAAATTTTAAAATGCGATTACTATTGAATGATGGATATGATCTGGGGACAGGTAAATTGTTTTTGAATCGTGATACAAGGTACATTCATCGATGGTAGCTACAGTTATGTTATTTAGCCTTCCTGTTAAAAGATATGGACACATTTATTTTTCGAGGACGGGGTGATGTTAGCAAGTATGCCGTGGGATTTTTTTACTTTGGTTTAATATTTTCAAATAATTTGTTTTTCAGTATGCCATGTTAATTCGTTTTAAGAATGTCAATCTCAAATATTCCCAAGACGACCTGTGGGAAGCTGTGTAACTCAGCAATGAAGGAAAGATGAGCCAAAATGAAGCATGAATAATTTGGTATACTGCGGGGAACTCTGCAATTAGGATAAATCAAACAGACACAAAAGTGTAAGGTATCCAATCTACTACTGCATAAAAGCAATCTTTGACTGTGTTTCGTCAATGTCAGACTAGGGATCTTTGAGATCCGAGGTAAATGGTTTAAAAGCGGTCGTAAAGCAGACATATTCAAAAGCAATATGCCTGGATCGGACTGAGGAAAGGGCTTAATGAAACGTCAATATGCGAGTTTGATAACAAGGATGTGCGAAAGTATATCTGGATCGCGCGCCAAAGTAAGTCCCGATATTAAAAAACACTTACTTCAGAAATTTAGAGGAGACTTCTCATATTGTAAATTACGACGAGACGAACCTCAGCAACGAACACAAAAGATGCATTTTTCGTAGGGGCGTGAAATATCCTGACCGCGCACTAAACAGAACCAAAGGATGTGTTTTACGGATGTTTGCCGGAACGGACAGTGAACATTGAGATCTTTTCTTCGTGCTTTTGCTTGAGTCCTAACATCTGGTGAACACTTGGATTAAAGGTGGCTCAGAGAAACCCCACTACAACAGGTCAAAGTCGGCGTGGTTCGGGGCAATAACGTTCTTAGACTGGTTTCGTATTATCATAGTTCCCCGGACGCGAAAAAATGCAGGAAGAAAAATTCTAATTGGGGACAAATTGTCGTCACATCTGAACAAGGAGGTCGTCGAAATATACAAGGCATGAAACATAGCGTTTGTCTGCTTACCCTCCAACAGTACCCACCTGACCCAACCTCTCCGGATGTCGAGGGGTATTCGTCAGTAAAGAAAAAATTGGCGTGCTGTACTAACAGAGTGTAAGACGTCTGAAAGAGGTCGGCAGTTCTTATCTGTTTCCAAGGACCAATTCCTGGCATTACTTAACAAATTGATGTCGCGAATGGGAGGAAATTGGGTCTAAAAATATGGCCTAGTCCCACTAAGCAGTGAGCCAGTTTTAGGTCGTCTCCCCAGTGCCCGTCAGCACATTCTAGTTTGTCGTCCTTCTATTCCCCAAGTAGTCGTCGACAAACTAAACAATATGCATTTTGAGACAGAAGTTCAAGCATCGAAGACACGAGCAAAAAACGTCTAAATGTGGGAGCTTTGTATTAGCACAGACGATCCGAATGATACTAGTCTGGACAGCGCTAGAACGACCGACGAAGCGAAGTCATGTGATGACAATCCTGAAGGCTGCTTGAAGCCTTTGATGATGACGACTCGTCCAATGGTGAACCAGCGGAGCCAGAATTGAACCTTAGTGCATCCAAAAAACCTATTGACCTGAACTCCATTACGTCGGCACTGTTGTCAGTCTGGGCGACAGCGAGTCCGAATTTTCCACAGGTTCTGATGATAATGAAGAATTTCTAAAACTTAACCTTTTGCGTCATTCAAGTAAAGGCAACTTCTTAATTAAGCAGGTAGAAGAGAACGTGGATAAGATACGTCACCATGTGGATAGGATGTTTCTAGACTCCTGGGCGAAACGCGGACACTACAGCGTTGCGCAGTTTGAAAATGCCCGATAAGAAAAAATTAAACAAATAAGTGCAAACGTTTTTTGCCAGTTTGAAAATGTCCACTAAGTGCTTAGTCAATGATTTTTTTTCACTGACAGAAGCGAGTCACCTTTATTTGTAGAAGTTTGATAAAATTGCTGTGTAATAATAAGTCTGTTTTATTCACAAGCGGTTTTAGTTATCCAAGTAACCTTATTGAAATCTCAAATTTGATAAAGTGTATTTTTGCAGCCAAAATCACATTCCTGCCAACTTGACCCATTAAAATCTAACTCCTGCCAAGTTCACCCACTTTGCGGGTAAATTTTATCACTCGTTTAAATTTCCGTTACAGTCAAGCGAACATTCTAACGCTCTCATCATCACTCATATTCAAGAGATGTGGCTACTGCCTGGATTTTACCATTAAAACAAATGCGAAATTATTCACAGACAAAACAATATTATTAAGAAATAAACAGAAATTGACCAACTTCCTCCCATTTTTCAGTAGTAGATTATTGTTGCGCCATCCATGGCCAACACTCCGCAACGCCCCTCTCCAATGCCAAAAGCAAGTATTATTCTTTTTCTAAACCCTATAGTAGGTATTGTAATTAACACTTAAGATTACACACTTACTTCCTTGAGCACAACTGCTGGTCATAAGATGAGGAGACACGTTCGCAGCGAGTACTTCTGAAGATTTAATTGGCGTTATTTTACACGACTGGATGATTCAGGTGCGAAGATGTATACGAGTTCTAAAATACCATTGACACCAATCATGTAGCGTCGCCGAGTGAACATTAATGTCTTCGACATCACCGGGACTCTAGCAGTTGTGCTTGGTTTGGTGCTCAGCCTTCGCTCGTATGGGTTGACCAACTAATACTCTAGTACAGACTTAGCATGGCACAAAAACTGAATTCTATCCCATAATCCAACATTTCAACCTCACCGACCAATCAGCTCAGTGACCATCATTTTAATAACTAGGGCACACTAGTAACATCATCCTTACACGCTCTTGATTTTTGCGAAGTCTTATGGGATTTTGCGAGTTTCTCGCGTCTACAGACGAGATCATTCTGAGTCGATGTATCGTCTCTCTGCTGCCAGTACTCGCAAATACATAATGATGCAACAGCCTTGCCATCCTCGAGATATCTGATGCTGGCCAATGTAATAATCATACAGCCGATTTCATAAAGGTGGTTCAACAAAACCAGGTTTAAGACTTAAACCTGGTCTTCCTAAACCTGGTCTAATTTTAGACCTGACTTGCATTTCACCAACATGGTTTAAGAGTCTGAAAGCCTGGTTTTGCTAGACCAGGGAGCTGGTTCAGTAAAACCAGGTTTAAAGTATCAAAGGCACCCCACTGTGTCGAGCTCGATAAACCCAACAAAGAAACTATTGAAGTGCTTCAATGAAACCTTGGTCACGTGGGTATACAATGGCATACACTAGTAGAATCAGTGCAGACATTTACGAAAANGAACATTCTAACGCTCTCATCATCACTCATATTCAAGAGACGTGGCTACTGCCTGGATTTTACCATTAAATCAAATGCGAAATTATTCACAGACGAAACAATATTTTTAAGAAATAAACAGAAATTGACCAACTCCCTCCCATTTTTCAGTAGTAGATTATTCTTGCGCCATCCATGGGCAACACTCCGCAACGCCTCTTTCCAATGCCAAAAGCAAGTATTATTCTTTTTCTAAACCCTATAGTAGGTACTGTAATTAACACTTAAGATTATACACTTACTTCCTTGAGCACAACTGCTGGTCATAAGATGAGGAGACACGTTCGCAGCGAGTACTTCTGAAGATTTAATTGACGTTGTTTTTCACGACTGGATGTTCCAGAGGAACTTTGGCGTGTCACTGAGGTGCGAAAATGTGTACGAGTTCTAAAATACCATTGACACCAATCATGTAGCGTCGCCAAGTGAACATTAATGTCTTCGACATCACCGGGACTCTAGCAGTTGTGCTTGGTTTGGTGCTCAGCCTTCGCTCGTATGGGTTGACCAACTAATACTCTAGTACAGATTTAGCATGGCACAAAAACTGAATTCTATCCCATAATCCAACATTCCAACCTCACCGACCAATCACCTCAGTGACCACCATTATAATAACTAGTGCACACTAGTAACATCAGCCTTACACGCGCTTGATTTTTGCGCATTCTTATGGGATTTTGCGAGTTTCTCGCGTCTACAGACGAGATCATTCTGAGTCGATGTATCGTCTCCGTGCTGCCAGTACTCGCAAATACATAATGATGCAACAGCCTTGCCATCCTCGAGATATCTGATGCTGGCCAATGTCATAATCATAGTGTCTCAATATGGTTCAGTGCAGATTTTCTGAGACCGTGACGAAATGCGTCCTCGGTGTCGTAGAGTTTGCATCTGATTCGCGGGTCAGTACCTTGTCGAGAATTTGATAGGGTAAATACGCCCTCGGTAATGTCTTACTAACAACTAGTGTGGAATTTCCTTGCCCACGACTTCGAGAGAGAAATTTTTGAAAACATTGGCGCATTTGTTGAAGACGTTTCGCACTCGACAAAACTGGCTTGAGAAAATTAATATTCTTTAACGGTATATGACCACCTTCACTAACTAGAATACGTTGTTGTTGGCTAAGATTCAACGTTCAAAGCGTCTGAGCGTAGTAAGAAAAATAAAATAGCCAGTTATACCGCTGCCGTCGCATACAAAAAAAATTGTGTTGTACTTCAAGATATTGTCCGGGACACACGACAAAAGGGATTTAGAGGGGCTCGATCACGCACACAATGGTAACGTAGACTGTACATCAGACCTGCAACACCTTAACTGATCAATGTAAAACGCCAGTAAGTCCAACGTCTCATTGCCGATTGATTGCACGCGACCAAAATTCATTCACAAGTGACTCGAACGTTTGAAGGCATTGTAAGTGGCTTTTTATACAGAGAACGTTTCTTCAGGTATGAAATGAGTGAGTTAAGCATGTTTAGATTCAATATGTTGTTAAATTGCACAGTTCTGGAGATGCACGACTAATCTAAGAGACAGGGAATTCTCAGTGATGTGTAACATAACGGACATTATTATTACCATGAGCCAGGGGTAATTTTACACAAGTGACACCTGGTGCTAATCCTGGATTTTGTCGTTGAAAAGACTGCTCACTAACGTGTTTAAGTGAAAATGGAATGTCGTGTTTACAAAACTATGTTTCAGAGAAAACCTGATGCCGATATACTACAAAATATAAAGATAATTTTTTTATTCAGGCATTTCTCCTCTCGCTTTTTGTACGGACATTAGTCCTGTTCCCAGAGTCGTGTACACGAACTCGATTCAAACGATCTTAGTTTCATTTTCGGGCAAGGTGAGACGTTCATCATCAATGATTTAGGCGCGACATTTTCAGTCTACTTGGCCTTTACTTTCATCACCAGACGAATTATTCAAAATAATCATATAATTTCTACGGGATTCATTTCAATACACTGCTCTCGATCACTGCAATAGTGCACGTCACGCCACTGCATTCACTTTTTTCATGCATTGCTAGAAAGTCCAGTCTATTCAAATGACAAAGACGCTTTATTTTGCCTCTCTTGCTTGCACCTGTTTGGCTACTGTATTACCAAAAAGAATTTAATGGTGTTATACCGGATACTCCTTGATGTGACAATACAAATGCGACGAACAACAACCTGAAAACGCACCGCACATATTGAAAACCATCAATCTGCATCCGGGGCAAACCAGGGGCTCAGTATTGAAAAGCATCGTAGCACAAAATGCATCTGATATGTTGATGTCTGATGTATTGTCAAATAATATTTTATCGTATCTTTTATTCAAATTCAACCACTGTATTCTGCGTTTCGAATTGCAGTCCATTACTATTTATCCTTGTCCTATGCTCAAAGGTTGACGTACATTCAGCCCTAGCATATCAGGCTCTCACCCATTTGTATGTATTTGGAACAAATTTTCTTGTAAATAGCATTAAAAACAACTTTCGAGTTAAAAGTATGCCTACATGCAACAATCACGCAAATGGCATAAATCTGGGAACATGACTTGTTACAAATTTTGAAACTGGTGTTGTGTTATTATCTTTTAGGTTGACTTAACTCCAAATATTACTGAAAATTAGTGGTGTCAAGATTCTTTTGATAAAAAAACAATCAAACAATTTGTTACAACTTTGTCGCCACGCTTACTAAAAATAGTCATGTTTCTCATACAAACTAATACAAATACAAAAACAAACACAAATGTAGCGCTATCTGTATAAGTGTATCGTAATGATGTTTAATAGCCGCGTGCTTGAAGCACATACATGTGCAATGAACACATATCTGGCCGATTTAACCGGTGCGGTGTTACTCATACTGTATGAATACAGGACATATCGTAAACAAAAGTCCTCGACAGTAGAAAGGTGCACTCCGAAAAGGCGCAAGCACAATTTCTAGGATTCTGATTTCCTGAACATAAATTTGAAGCACTGATTTGTCTGTACAACAGACCACATTTACACTTGCTCCATCACTCATGTTTGTTTGCGTAAAGCGCTACCTGTTGCACATGGGAATTTGACCAGCTAATCAGAAACGCCGGTGTAAAAAAATTCTCGGTGAAAATTAAGTGATACCTGCGTGCTGCCGGGCTACCGACAACCTAGCGGCACGCAGGGAACCAGCGAGTCTTCATCATAGCCTTAGTGAAAATAAACTGATCCACTGTCATCCTCCCACGTCTGGCTTTAGCCATAATGAAACTATATGTCTACACTTACAAAAAAACTCCCAATATCTCCCAAGCTAGAATTCACAACCATATTGTTTAAATCAGAGAAATTTGGAGGACACTGTAGACTGTGGAATGCTCATGTTCACATATCTAAACAACATACGGGCACTAACAATTTCTGAATGAAAACCACAAGTGTCCTCACCTATACCCTCTGACACAGCGCCACCTATACCGAAAAGTGGCCCAGTGGAAACATGATGAAGACACACGGAATTCCGTGTGTGGGCATCAATGCGCAGAAGTTTATCGATCACATTGCCAGCCACCACTTGCACACGCCTTCTGTGCACTGTACTTGTTTGGGCTTAGCTACGGGATCGGGGTTCTCTTGATTTTGTTTACTTCGATTACTGACCGTTTTGATAAATTGCAGCCATTCAAGTCAAAGGTGGTCGCCATAATACGTAACAGTAAACGGGTTTCCAAGATTCCAAGAAATTGGGAATGGTTGAATGTTATGACGTCGGTTTCATCAATTTCACCAATGATTAGCCATGATAAACAACATCCCACGGTGTTACCTTTCGTAGCACTGTGAAAAAGTGTAACTCACCTATCGCTTGCAGATGCAGCTTATTGTAGTCGATTGAATACACCCATTGTGCTGTATAGAATAATTGGAAAATTCACTCACCTCGCCTAGCACAGGATAAGGGTTAAAGTGAGGGACTTGCAATGGATTTGTTTTTGCGTATTCTGACTAACCTGCGACAAAAATATTCATGCTAGAAAGTAATTTTCTTATGCTGGTATTTCGTAACAGTTGTCTAAAATTTGCTAATGGCGTTATCACCGATCAAAATTTACCTCCCGAAATGAAAGAGTTCCAATTTTTACAGAACCTGTTCTTAACTCTTCCACAAATGTTTTCAAATTGGCTATTTGTCAAATATATCCCTGGTATGCCATATTCCCATTTTTGCTTGTGTTTGCGTGCAATCACTCTTAAGTCAAGCACATTCGGTTTCATTAAGCCACTTCTCAAATTAAACGCCTCTTCCCCCCGGTTTTATAATCACAAACTGAATACTAAATTTAAAGCAATACTCAAACTGAGTACCAGGTACAAAGTTAAAAAAAATATGAGATGTCTTATTGGCTTCGCAAGGAGCGGCACCTGTTGGCTGAATCGAGTGTCACTCTATCCCAGTTTTGTGAAATTATACAGTGTGTTGCAAACCTATTGACTCTTTAATTGAAACGCCTGCTCATCGAAATCGGTAACCCAGATTATCACGAAAGTGACTGTTCCGGATATGTATTTATCTTTTACATTATAAAAACTTTGTATCAAAGGTTAGCGAACGTGATTGTAAATACTGAACCTGAAGCGGACTCGGTGAAAACGTTAGTAAAAAGTACCGGATCTGTAGCGACAACATCGACATCTCCGTGGCAAGGCCATATTGTAACTGAGCTCCAAAATTAAATATAGGTGGTTCTCAGGAAGACAAAAATGAGTTCATGAGAATTCTGAATATGTTGGAAATGGCACAATTCTAACCCTTTGACATTCCAGTCTTTGCCTTTCGAAGATTATCCGTTTTATGTGGCCTTGCTGTCCCATCCACTTACATAGGAAATACCTGAATTGGTTGACTCCTTCTACCCAGTCAAACATTGGTCTTGTTCGGAGTTCTTAATTGTGTCCTCAGGTCAAGCAATAGCCATAACGGTTTGCTTATTTACATGTTCAAATACAAAACATCCCGATTTTTGTCTTTAATGTTGGACAGGTCTGTATACAAATGCGCCTATGACGAAACAGTGGCTACTGAAAGGAAGCCCGACGTCACTAGCTAGCTTTCTGGCCGGGAATTCCATAGAACTTGTGAATTTGGAAGAATCCGTTCGATCTGGGACGTGCCAGTGGCATGCCAACGAACGCAAAGACAAGTTACTGAACTGGAGCGAGGTAACTCTTTAAGAAAATCAAGAACAGGTACAGATATATATATATANNNACACACACACACACATATATATAACGTGATTTTGCCACTATTGGTGAAATTTTCTAAAGCACATTCTACGTTACTTATTGTGGTAAAAAGCATTTTGGATTACATTTTAATTTGTACTGAGGTCACTTCACTAGGTGTAACCCATGCGCGCACCCTGCCTAAAAACCTAAAAATGGGAGGTTCGAATTTTTGAGAATGTGGACCTTCTACTAAAAAAAACGGGTTACGCTCAGAGCTATGAATAGTGTAGTTTTGTCTCGTTTTCTACTTTTCCGGACTTTCTGTTTCCCCGAGACGGACCTGTTTGCCCACTTCGCCGAATGGGGGAGCTGCTCGTTCGAGCCCCTCCTTGGGTGCGCACATGTAACCCTTACCTATCATAACAGTTTGAAGCCCGTGAGTTTTTTAAGAGGTGAAATTTTTACTACCTATGGGAGTGTGACAACAAGTGACAAAATTAGTTTTGGGCGGAATCAATTAAACAATTAGTATCCTGTAGATATAGACTGGTATTGAAATGACTTATGTAATGACTGTCAGGTAATAAGGTGGACGTTACCAGGCCACAGCATCTGTTGGTAGCTGACGGGAGTGGAGCACAGGGGGGTTTAGTTGTAGAAACTGCCACCAGGGGACCAGCAGTAGTCCTATTATCTAAAAATTGACGTCAACCGCTTTCATTACCATAGAAATATATTTGCAAACATTAATGAACCCCCTTTATGAGGCCTGTGAGATACAGCTACATACTGCCTGAAGTCAAGGACTGTATAATACACGATGGTAAGTCTTTTCTATCGGTGCTGTTGCTTGGAAACAAGAAGCCCATTTTTTATTTTCTAAAGCAGACATCAAACTGATGGAAAATATTATTTGAAATCACCAGTACACCGCAAACTGGCCACCCGAGCACCTCAAAAATAGCTAAAAATCAAATACACAAAATTGGGCAAAATTCACCGAAGTTTTGTCCCTCCAATGGAGGTTAACTGAAACCCCTTTGAAAATGATGTTTTTGGGCGTCCTTTTATAAAATTGCTTTGTAATCATTGTATCTGAGTAGCCAAATAGTGCAAGGTATACTCAGTAAAGTATATGTTGACCAGCAAGCCGGCAAAAGACCAAACTTTTAACTTTATGTATGTACTAAACTAGCCCAAGACTACCAAATCTCACTGGTTTTATGTTTGTCACACATATTATATTCTTTTCTCGCTTTTTTATTGAAAATGGCCAAAATCAGCCCGTTAAAAATTCTTAATTTTTGAAAAGCCAGTAATTAAATATCAAAATCAAACGTGTTTCTTGAATTCAAGGTCACATACATTCACTGAAAAACATCCTCTTTCCTACTTTTAAGGTGTTTCAATAGTCTTGCAAAGTCGACAGTATTTTACTGAAGTAAGTGTCGAAAAAGCCATCTTTGTAAGATAATCACAAACACGAAAACGAGGCTTGTGTCAGGAAAATCAAAGGTGACTTAGTCCATATCTAGGGGTAGCCCAAGCCCTCCTAAAGTTTCAGGAAAATCTGTGACGGTCGATGTAGAACCACCTGTAAGCGTTTTCAGAAATTGCTACTTAAAGTTTTCAGTCATAAGCCATTTTTAATGAAACGGGTCGCAGCTAGCTTTAATTTGAGCGACTACAATGATACCCGAGGTGTTCCGAACGGATGTCTTGAGTCGAAAATGAACATTATTTTCGCATATGCGAACTTCAGCCGTACGGCGCGCTCGTATGACTAAAGTTCGCGCAAGCTTCAATAACTTTCACCCCAGAGGGTAAATTCGAGGCTACGAAAATACCCAAGGTGTAACGAATAGTCCGAAACGTATTCTTGAACCTATGATGATATCTCCTGACTGAGAGAACTACCTTATAGTCATTCGGCTGTATGACAGCAGTTTTCGTCGAATTGTGAATTCATGGGATTATTGAAAATGTCAGGCCTCTAAAGCTTCATTTCTGTTCGTATTCGAACGACCTCTATGGTGTCCTAGACGTGTCAATGTTTTACCTTGCTGTGAATGCGGTGGCAGTAGTGCAACTTTAACACTTGAAACATTCTTCTGTTCAACGCATACATAATGCTTAGTAAATTTAGCACGAGTCAATTTTATGCTCTCGTAAATGAGACAAGAATTGCGATATTGACTAACATTGACTCAAATGTCTTTAAGGTATTGGATGTTAAATCTGAAGCGGAATTGCATGAATTTTGGGAGTTGATGCATCGCATATCTACCATCGAAGTACCTTTCACTTCAAAAGCCTTCGACTTAACTCCCTACAAGACAATATGTGATCTTGGCGGTAAATATTATTTGCCTCGTTTTCATCCTCTTTACTTTACAACAACGTGACTGCAGCTTACATACGTTACGAAGGTATCTATTTGTCTTGCAAAATTTCCACAGGTTTGTTCATCACTCAGTTTCTTACATCAGTTGTGATCCACGAACAACGTATGACAATTTTTAAACAGTAAAATGCATTCGTTTTTAGGCACACGATCTTTAAGTAGGTGTTTTGGAATCTAAGTTAATGAATTTCGGAGGCACATCCGTGTTACAAGTACCGAGAAAACTAGGAGACAGGTCATTTTAGTTGTGAGATATTATCTTATTGCCGTTTGTGAGATAATGATTTTCAAGTCGATTGTAGAAAGTGTTTTTTTATTGCACTCTGTGTCTAACAACCTCAAAATCCTTTCAGCATAAAGATTGACAAGAGTTAGGTCATTGCACTTACATTTGCATTGTTCGCATACCACACAAAAGAAATTCCGATAACTGATGAACTATTTTAGCACCATCATGTTTTCAATATTACTGGGAACGAGCTGTTCGTTTCTGTGAGGTTTGAAAGACCTGGGGCCTCTTTCTCGAAAAGTCTGTTGGTTTTATCTTTTGACTTCCGGCTAAAATCAGTCTACACTGGGTCTAGGCTGTGTTACGACGACAGGCTAAGAAAAAGATTGAAGGTAAAAAAAAATGCCTACAATTAGAAGTCTCCAAAAATCAGTGCTCTACAGTCTGCTCGTCTAGACCGAAGACAAAATGTTTCGAGAAACGCAAAAGGCCTAAACATCATCTTTTTGTTATTCGTAGTCAGCTTTATGTCTTTTGGATAAAGTGAAAAGACAGAAAGCAATTTCTTCAAGAAATACTGGGGCCCCAGGGCTGCGTTCTGTCAAGGCTAGTATGGCTAGTATGATCACGTGATTCGCGTGTAATGTTTGGAGATATCGCGCAAAGACTTGTATTAACTTGCGTTTTTGTGAGTTTCATGGGTCTACGTAATGCAGGGCGGTCGCATGTAGATTTCATGTAGCATATGCAATTACTGAAGATGGAAGTACATTGGTATATCACGGGTTTTCCCGGCACGTATATCAGGCGGAATAACATACTCAATATTGACGAGGTTATGGTTTTTTCATTACTACAAGCAAATATAAAACAACAATGGTGGTGCAGAGAATTAGCCCCGGAAACGAATCATTATTTCCAGGCTTATGCATACTCAGTGATCGATTACTCATAAGTAAGAATATAACATTGAGCAATAACAACGAGGTGGTGCTAAGAACAAAGTTTCTTCTTTTTGACATCTAATCAGACCAAGGGCATAAAGCACTTTATCAGCTGACTACCTGAAAGCAAGGGTGCATTGCAAGAAATGTAATCTCACGATTACAGCTAGCGCAGTCACAGGCTTCTCTTGTTCGCTATAATGAGATTTTGCGTGATCCTGCTTTTTCGTGAGTGTCTTTTGTCTGCAGAATGCAGCCCAGAGTATATTTGTATTGAATTATATTGTTCACTGTGGTTATTTACTGCTGGGATGTTTGGTACATTTTATTTCACTAATTAAGTACTCCCAGATAGGCCGAGGGTTGATGCATGGAACTTTCTTAGAAAAATGTCCAAATATGGCTAACTTTGGAACACCATACCTCAGAAATGAGTGGTTGGATTTGTACGAAACTTTCATGATACTATTGTCCAAAACGCTGTAAGTATATGAGGGTCTATCAAACATACGACTCTTACTATTATTTTCATGAAAAAAATAAAAGTTGCATGACACAAAAACAAAACGATAATTTAGAAAACTGTAACAGTGTTTTTGAGATTTCCTCATGGATATTTATATCAAACGAAATTTGGACATGTTGCTGTTGCAGAGGTTCCCCTATGGATGCACTTTTCTGTTTTTGCTAAATTTTACTAATAAGACATGGTCACGTGACCCAAGTAAGGCCAGATTGGTATGAAATCAAAAATAAAATTCTACAGGATTTCTAATTTCAGAAATATTTTTTTATGAATTAAATCAATACTTCAGTTGATCATTGGATAGATTCAGACTTGCTAATAAGCTAAAGCAGTCAGTCGTTTTTATAGGGTGCACCGGAGCTTTCTTGCTAGGAGTGGCCGAGAGATACCCCGACTGCGAGCTGATTTTGTTCGATTTGCCGCCAGTAATAAAAAAAGCCCCTCGTCTTGAAGGCTCCAAGTTCAAGGGGAGAATCCGACTCGTAGAAGGTATTCATTGTGTAATCCACATTCGGTTAACAAGTAATTCAAGCACGATATTGCCTTATTATTCAAGTGTTTCCAATCATCAGATTGAAAAGCAGATCGGAACTCTGATTTAACGTCTGAAAAACATACCTAAACGCTTCTCAAACGTCTGACCTGAAATCAGACGACAGATATGTCCTTTAGAAACTTATATTCCTACCACGTGATTTCTGTTCGCCCATGGTGATCGCACGTAAGTATTATCATTTCCGTCATTAAAGGCGAAGGCAACCTTTTTTCATGTCATTTTGAGCTAAAATAAGGTTGGTTGGTTATCCTAGACATATTTTCCACTTAATTACAGTTTTTCGTAATTTTGTTAATTACTCGTCCGCTACTCCGGAAGTGACGTTTTAGGAGGCAAGCATTTCGCGCCAATTTCTTTTCATATAGTCTGACTGTGAGAGCTGCCGACTCAGTCATTGTTCTACCTCGGTTGTGTTAATTTCCGTCGTCGTTTGCTTTCATTTACTAGTCAGTCAACATGCCACACTGTTGCGGCGTACCGGGATGTACTA
>NMRA01000169.1:387403-401136 GCA_002633005.1 Phoronis australis
CCGTTATGGTTTAGGGTCGAAACGAGTCGAGGAAGCTGGATGCCATCTGACGACATCAAGCTACGCTTACAACTAGTTAGTGTACGGCGGGTAGAAGAGAATCCTGGTTTAGCTGTTACGAAGAAGGGGCGACAAGACATCAGACTGCATAGAAGCCTGACAACTATTGAGGCAGATAACATCACTGTAAGTACACACACAAACCAGTGCTTGTGTATTTATAGCCTAATGCATTGTTCTGGAACTTTTTATCAATTTAAGCACATTGTAGAACTTTCCTGAATCTACCCAACCATTCTACAAACATATACTAGTCTCTAGAATATTCCAGACTGCATTAATCACTGTCATGCTAGAGTCTTCTAGAAAGTTCCCCACTATACTGCAGTAAACAAATTACATCTGTTCATCACTAATAAACTTAGTCTACTAGAAAGTTCCATACTATTCTGTAGTAAACAAATTACATCATCATTGTACTTAACTCAGGGGTCATGCCAATGAAACAGAATAACAAAACAAAACAATACAACTAAAAATACTGTCAGACTATATTCTGACAAGACACCCCTGCCAAAGACAAAATTACTCTATAATTTTCTAACTCAAAATCATCTGGCATAGATATACATAACGTACTGCTGTATCCACCGCTAAAGTGCTCTCTGACTTACAGTCTCTGCTTGAGCCCTGGTAGTCACTGCTACCATTTCCCTGCTGGATTCATCAGGATCTGTTCCTACCGACTTGTCGGCCACCTCTTCTACCCCTAGAGTTGAGGTCATTGGGTTCTTCTCTTGGGAAGACTTACCCTTTTGAGAGTCATCTTTCGGACCCTCCACAAGGCTATTGCCTGTATTGTCCTCGTTGGCAGTTGTTGCTCTCTGCTGTCGCTTAACATCGCCTGGGTCCAAGGCGCCAGGCACGTCCCCGATAATCAAATCGGCCACTGCACGCTCCATACGCATCGCAAACACTTTTCCTGTGTAGTACGGTGTCTTGATGTTGATCTTTGCGACAGGCAGTCATCTCTTGGTAGAGTCCGCCAACTCGCATGACCACTTCCGGCAGGTCAAATCTCCTGGTTCGACTAGACTGGATCGAACCGCAATTGTCGTGCAGCCTCTGTCTCTCAACACTGAGACCTTCTTCATGCCAACATACCCCTCCTTCACACGCAGCTTTCCTTTGAAGGCGCGTTCAGGGTTAGCATGCTTCACCGAATCCTTACTCTGAGAACCTCGGTGGCTGACCGCTGCTGAATTTTGGAGTTGCTTCCCCTGCAGACCCACTTCTTGTCTGAGGGCCATTAACTTCCTTAGTTGAGATCTTGTCTTCATAGTGAGTTGCTAATTCCAACAGTCCACTTTATCACACCTTGTTACCGTCAGTAAGCTCCTGGCGTGCTCGCCAATTGTCACGTTTTTCCCCGTGTGTGGGTGGGGGCAGGTTGTTACAGACCGGTGCTAATAGCTTTCGGTGCGACGATTGACTGAAAACTGGTTCGAGTTAATCCTTTATTAATCCCGACCGTACGTTCACAAGCCTACTCAAACAAAACGTCCGACGTAATGTCTGTGTATGCTCCAGCCAATGTTGCGAAGCCTTGACTTGTGATGAACTTCTGAGACACGTTCAGCAACTGTTACACTGGTTGATTCAATAACCTGCTGTCTCTATAGCTGGCTCTCTATTGACTATCGCTGTAACTGCTGATTCTCTTCACTGCAACTCAACTGTAGTTCTCCTGATTTACTTTCTTGAACTGCTGCCTTCTGACTTGATCTCCTGAGGAACTGCTGGTTTGATCTGACTTGATCTCCCAACTTGATCTTACTAACACAAACCAGTGCTTGTGTATTTATAGCCTGATGCATTGTTCTGGAACTTTTCATCAATTCAAGTACATTCTAGAACTTTCCTGAATCTACCCAATCATTCTACAAACACATACTAGTCTCTAGAATATTCCAGACTGCATTAATCACTGTCATGCTAGAGACTTCTAGAAAGTTCTACACTATACTGCAGTAAACAAATTACATCATCACTAATAAACTCAGTCTACTAGAAATTTCCATACTATTATGTAGTAAACAAATTACATCATCATTGTATTTAACTCAGGGGTCATGCCAATGAAACAGAATAACAAAGCAAAACAATACAACTAAAAATACTGTCAGACTATATTCTGACACCAAACTACTGTGTTGATCCGGATTAACCCTTCAAAGAAACTATTGAAGTGCTTCAATGAAACCTTGATCACGTGGGTACATAATGGCACACAGCAGTAGAATCAGTGCAGACATTTGCGAAAAAGGGCGAAAAGCTTTTCTCACGAGGAAAATTGATTCCCTCCTAAAACTGATCAGAGAAAAAGCCAATGTCATAGTGCAGAACAAGAAAATTTGTGCCTAATCAAGTCAACGTATGCAGCAGGCTTGAGAGATATTGATCCAGAATAAAGGCCAGAAAAAAATTCATTAGTGAAAAAATTGTGCCCAGAAAACGGCGAGGGACCCAGTGGCAGATCAAAGATATCGTTAGGAGATATTTTTCATTTTGAATTGTCTGTACAACACACGTACACACATTAAAGTACTTGCTCACGATTAATCGCATCATAGTAAAAGTAAATGCACACATTTATTTCCGTGTCATTTTACTTTTTTGCGGCCAAAGGGGGGGGCACAGGGGCGGATCCAGGATTTTGTGTTTCGGGGGACCAGGCTAGAGTATTAACCAGGATTTTACCTATCAGACATTAGCACCCCCGAACTGACAAATGTAATCCGGGATAATTTTAGGGGGGCATGCCCCCACTAAACCCGCCACTGGGGCAGGACCCCTGCCCGGCAACCTTAAATCGGGGACCATTTGAGATGGAACTCTGTCAGAATAATCATTAGATGTCTTTTTAGTCATACGCGTAGCGCTTGTGACGATGACGCTGTTCTCGAACCGTCATATTCTGAGGAATCCAAAGGATACCCTTCAGAACGTACTGGTCTACGTGTACGTATACTTGGGCGGATCCAGGGGTTCAAGGGGTCCCTACCCCCTTTTTCCTTTTTTAGTGATATCAAATCTATAATTTTCAAATTCTTGATGCAGACTCTCCTTTTAAAAACCCTTTATCCGACCCCTCCCCTTAAAAAATTCTCGGTCTCCCCTGTTGCGTTTGATCATGTGTCGTGCTGGAACTGAATATTGAAAATAGTCCGCTCCCCCTCTTCTAAAACTGCATCTTAAATGCAAATCACAGCATCACCCAGTTGCACCTATATCGTACAAATCTGCCCTGGGTCTGACCAAGTCTAAAGTTAAACCTGGTTTAAGATACAAGTCTAAGTAATATATTCCTCGTTGGTGAAATGAAAACTGACTTAGACCAGGTCTAAACTGGAGTTAAACCAGGCTTTACTAGACCACTGCTCTAGAAGTTAAACCACCTTTATGAAATGCAGATTATCTTTAAACTATGTCTAACTACAGTTTAAACCAGGTTTAACTTTAAACCACCTTTAAGAAATCGGATGTAAATGTGCAACTTTCAGTGTTTACATAATCAGCCTTTTGTGAGCCGGATTTTAAGAAATGTTTTAAATGTCTCAAGGAAAATACGCGGGGAAATGATTACAGAAACATGGGTAATCATTAGGATATCACTGCTTCCATGTTCCATCACTACATGTTACTTTCATAGCTTTCCAAGGAAACTGCCATACAACTTGTCCCTTTCCTCATCTCCGTCGAGTTGACAAACATCAGTGAGCAAGAGATCAATCAGTGACCACACAGGTTCCACCCTTATCCTTCAACACAAGGTTATGGCTGTTCATTCATGAGTTCGCAAGCGCGCTTGTACAAAGCGACACGGTGTTTTACGCGCTGGATGTAAGGTCTTAGTGAAGAAAGGCACGGGGGAGTCGAGTAAAGTCAATGTTGGACTTGTAAGTGAGAATTTCATCTTCACCAACCATTTTGTGCAACTTCTTGGCACGAGTAGTATCTATCGGTGACTCACGATTCTGAACGTACATGAGACAGGTGAACTCTTCCAACTCATTCAAAGCTTCAGAATTTACATCCCAATCTACGCCCAGTTGCATGAATGCACAGTGAAATTTTGAATTCTTTTCTAGTTTTTTAAGGGGCCAACTTTTCCTTTACCTTTGAACGCACTGGTGCAATCTTCTCCAGGGTACACTTAAACCCAAGTAGAGGTTCACAGAAGTCTTTCCCCAAGCATTTTGCCAGAGATTCATTAGTTACCGATATTTTCCAGACCCTGTATCCAGATATACAGTAAAATTTACCCTAACCCTAACACTCACCCTAACTGTCAGCCTAACGCTAACCCCAACCCCAAACTCAAAGCCCAAACCCAAACCAAACCCCATCCCCAAACCCAACCCCGTCCTAAATATAACCCTAACCCTAACCCTAAAAACAACCCTAGCCCTAGCCCTAGCCCTAACTCACAACTCTAACCACAATAATAACCCTAACTCTAACCGTAATCCTAACGCTAACCCTAACCCTAACCCTTTCCCTAACCCTAAACCTAACGCTATCACTAACCCTAACCTTAACCACAACCCTAACCACAACCCTAAACCTAAACCTAACCCTAACCCCAATCCTAACCCTAAACCTAACCTTAACCACAACATTAACCTCAACCCTAACCGCAATCCTAACCCTAAACCTAACCCTAACCTAACCCTAAAACTNTAACCCCTAACCCTTAACCCTAACCCTAACCCAGAGATCTTAGTGCAACGGATACTGCTGCTGTCCTATATAATCCGACAGACGTAAAATTTACTCGCTCCCCAACAACTTCCTGATAAGCTGATTTTCCTCCCTTTCCATAGACTTCGCAGTTGAGATTGTAATTCTGTAAAGTGATAGCGGCCATGAGATCTTGGTCAGTGAACGGAATTGATAACACCACCACAACTCGCACTTCTCTGGCAAAGTGCATCCGTTAATCTTCTTCAGGCTTTCCCTGAACAGGGCCACTGTATCCTCTCGTTTTTGACGTCACTCAGGCTGCTGTAGTACACCTTGTCCAAATTTTTCACTGTCCCAGGGATGGAATCTCTCGGCTGTTCATCTTAAAGGCTAGGTGCTGGCTCACTTTTCCCTTCATCAAGATCAAGCTTCATGACTTCTGCACTTTGAACTTCATCTTGTGTGTCCCTCTTCTAGTTTCTTAAACATCCATTCTGCTCCTACCACCGTTGATGTGGTGACTGTCAGGTCATCAACACATGCACAGCACGGGGGAAGGTTATGTTTTGGGAACTGAAAATCCCAGTTAGAACAGACGAAAGTGATCTCAAAATAATCATATAGCATTGACCCAATAAATGTGAATCGATCTGTAATTATTACTTTTTCTTAATAAAATCAACAACGGGTTTAAACCGACTTGACATGTTTCGGTGTCGTTTATTGAAACACCATCATCACAAGAAGAAAAACACAGTGGCCCACAAGCAATTACACAGACACAGTCAGATACAGTTATTTCTTTCTAGATTTCCAGTTTTCTATAGATGAAGGAACGTCTTAGATGGAAACTCGATCTATTAGCTGTAGTGTTTTTCAAGAGAAGATTTGTTTTGATGAGTTCATGAAGAAAAAGGACCTTGGTTGGCACCAACAACTGTGATCCGTGATAATGTCAGAGGGCTAAAAACATAATACACATTTGTACCTTATCTGAAGAAAGTCAAATTTCCCATGATATTTATTACTTAGTAGTCTAGCAGTGCAATTTTTTTATTTGAAAATTCATTATTCTGTGTAGTCATTGCATTTTCTAAAACTATGCAGTCTTCGTTTGCCTCTAGATTTCCTGGATTTATTTAATGTGGATTTATTAAACGTGGACTTATTAAACGTGGATTTATTAAACGTTGGTTAATTAAACGTGGATTTATTAAATGTTGATTAATTAAACGTGGATTTATTTAACGTGGATTTATTATGTGGGACATTCATCATGCTCATTTAGGTTACTGTACAGGTGCATTTGAAATGCTGCCTTGATATTTCGCTCGTCTGACTAGAACTGTATATTACATGTATTTCGTCATGATCATTGTTAACACCTTCTCATTTGAAATGAGCTTTTCTCAAATAAATGAGCTTCGAAAAAAGGACTTAAATTGAATACTTAATAAGGTATTGCCCAGACAATGCCACACTTGCATATTCATTAAACGGTCTACCCTATATATATATATAGGGTATACCACTAGCGTCATTCGTTTGAGTGGTCTATCCTATATATATATAGGATATACCACTGACGTCAATCGTTGGAGTGGTCTATCCTATATATATATATAGGATAGACCACTCAAGCGAATGACGCTAGTGGTATACCCTATATATATATAGGATAGACCGATTAATGAATTTGCAAGTGTGGCATTGTCTGGGAAATACCTTATTAAGTATTCAATTTAAGTCCTTTTTTCGAAGCTCATTTATTTGAGAAAAGCTCATTTCAAATGAGAAGGTGTTTGTTGTGGTTACATTGGTGCATGAAACACTGTTGGGCCATATTTGCCTATAAAGTGTACTGCATTGTTTTCTCATAACTTATTGGGTGGCGCATAAAAACGTTCAAAGGTTTGTTAGTTGAATAATTTTAAGTAAATATTTTTGAAATTTTGCGCAAGTTAATTTCATATGTTTTTGCAATTTTTGGGAATGTTGTTTTCTTTGTTTACTTCAAGCAGGCATTTACATGAATGTATATTTTAGTTTTGTATTAAAAAAGAGTGCAGGTGACCTGGTGCCTTTTGCGGTACATCAGGCGTGTTTAGGCCACAAGGCCGGGCCCATTGCATTTATCACCTGATTATGACTCATGGGACACGACATCATCGAATTCTTCATGGGTAAAATCTTCTAATCTGCTTGCTTGTTCAGAAAAACAGAAAGGCTATTAACCCTGTATGAACTAACAGAGTTAACAAAGCGGGTTATGTGTCCATCAAGTAGTAGACTAGGGTGTCTACTGTAGGCAGCCAATGAGGGCAAATCCCTACCAGAGTCTCGCCCTCGAATTCACAGTTGGGACAAAATGAACATACCATGTGGCCTGTGATGTGCCCAGCTACGTTGCAGTGTCCAGTAGTAACTTGGATCAGCTGCCTTATAGCAAGCCTGTCTAAACATAACAGTTTCTTTGAACCTTTTGATTCAATAGGACTTGGAAAAAATGTTTAATTGGTTTGTCTGCGGTCGGAGAGCTTTATCCATGCACCCACGGACAGTTTGCTCACCAAGTGTCTTACCCATAGGCAACTGTTATACAAGGTTCTGGTACAAAACAGGTTGCACTTGCTCCATCTTTTGCAAGTTTGTCAGCAGCTTCGTTACCGTCAATGCCAACACAGGCTTTAACCCAGTTCACATGAACCGTTCTACTAGCTGGTAGGTGGTTAAGCTTGTACACACAGGCCAGGACACAATGGGAGTTGATCTTGGGCTTAGTTATAACTTTAATAGCTGCTTGGCTGTCTGAGAGTATAAGGAGTTCCTTGTTACCAAGGATTGCTTCGGGCTCCCTTGCCAGTTGGAGAGCCTCGTGAATGGCGACAATTTCAGCCTGAAAGACTGTACTGGTGTTACCCAGTGGGATCCAGCTTTTTTGTCGTCACCTGCAAGGTCTGGAAAGTAGATTCCTGACCCTGAGTGTCCGTTGTCAAGTTGAGAGCCATAAGCGTAACAAACCGACCGTTGGTCATTGTAATCAGTGATTTCGTGACCACCTCCAATTTCTTAATATAAATTGTGTCTGTGATTTAGGATTGTTCAGAAACCCCCTCGATCCCACACCCCTCGACCCCCCTCGACCCACAACTCCCTCCACCTAGTCTATACACAAGCTCGAATCTATCTGAACGTAGAGGAAGGGCTGACTTGTAGGACCAATGAGTTGGGCCATGACCTCGTCTGGCTTTTCCCTGTTTTTGTTTTGCAATTAATGCAGTCGATTCGGCAAGTTTGAAATCCAAAAAAGGAAACAAAAACAACGCGACCAAATTAAATCAAAGACGTACTTGTACCAACTTTACAGATGTCGTTCCCGGCCGAGGGTAATCATCTTGTCTGCTCCTCAGTTAACTGCAGAGTGAGAGGAACCGACACAACGGTAATTTCACCAGTAAATATAGTTTTAAAAAACTGTTAACTAAAAGATTTCAACGTTATTTGGAGTATATAGTAAACGAGTACACAATATAAAGAAAATAATAAAAATATGAAATTATGTACATTCACGTTAACTTTATTAGAACTGGGCCATTGATATCCGCTCGTGGAAGTATTTCCGTGAAAACGATAGCGCGCTCACAATGCCCTATTCAAGAACACCGGCGTTCTCACGCCTAGACATTTCAATAATAGTTGTAACACGCCACCACCTCAGAGCGGTTTATAAAGTCGGAATACCTCTATTGAGACAGACAGTCACACTAACTCCCTCAAGCTTAGCTATCACAGTCTGACAGCTCAGCATGTACAAACTCCACCTTATAAGCCCTTTGTCAATCCGAAATTGAACAAGTGCATTATAGATAGCATCATGTTGAATGTAGCTGAAGGCACCAGCAATATGTATGAAAGCGCCAACAGCAAACATTTTATTATTGTATACAGAGTTTTCAAGCTGTCTGACAAGATGATGAAGAGCAGTCTCTGCAGAAAAGCCAGCTCTGTAAGCGTATTGATTTCTCAGAAGTCTGCTCATAACATCTTGGCTTTCTAACTGCCACAGAACCAATTTCTCAAGCCCTTTCAAGATGAAGGAAGTTAGAGTTATAGGTCTGAAGAAGTCAGTTTTGAAGTAAGAATTCTTGCCAGGTTTTGGGAATAAAAACAACCTTCGCCTTAGTCCAGATTTCTGGGACGTAACCTAGACTAAGACTGGCCTTGCAAAGTTTAGACAGGATTTGGAAAGCTTGGTTCCTGCTTCCTGTAGCATCTTATTAAATACCATGTCTTGCGCGGGGGCCCTCCATGTTTTGAAAGACGTGAGGGTCAGTTTAACAAGATGAGTAGTAATCGTCTCATCAAGAAAGTCCATATGGATTTCCCATTCTTGTCCGACACGTACTACTTCTCATGTTTCATGACCAGGAATCACACTACCAGGATAGTATTTATCCAACATGGCCCTGAGAGTCTCGCCAGGTGACCTGGTGTATGAACCGTCTGGACAGTCTCCAACTGAGCAGTCTTGTTCTTCTTCAGAATCTAAACAAGTTTTGCTGTTGCTGACAAAAAAATCTCCATGAGCTATTTTCCCTACGTGTAGCAGACTTAAAGGTTTTGTTTCCCTGTCTGTAGGCGTTCCAGTCCTCTTCAGTGTCTGCTCGCTAGGTAATCTACAGCTTTTCTTGCCTTCTTTTGAAGAGATGCAAGCTCTTTGGTCCACCATATCTGGCGATTAAGTTTACCAGTAAGCCCCAACATCCTCATCGGACAGGCAACATTGATGGCATAAGTCAGCACAGTTGTGACATTATTTGTCGGCGAATCAACATTAGTAAAAGTGTTGAGAGTTCCACTGTCTAGGTTATCAAGTGAGTTGGAACATTCTTCATTGTAGGTGTGCCAATCAGCCTTCTTGACATCCCTGTACTCAAAGTAGAAGGGGATAGCAGAAATTGACATCTCAAACCTGATATATCTGTGATCCGAGAGAGAGGACAAGGGGTCAACTCTCCAGTTCTTCACCAGATCTGCTGCAGGTATACTAGTAAGATCTAGAATCTCTTGGCGATTCTGAACAACAAAGAATGCTCGTGGCCTCTACTGCAAATATTCAGTTGAGTGCTGACAATGAACTCTAACAGGGATTCACGACTCGAGTTTGTGTCAGTACTGTTCCACACGTTATGATGTGCATTAGCATCAGAGCCAATTACCAATGGAATGCCATTGTTGCTACAATGTTGTATAATGTGCTTTACCATCTCAGTTGGAGGTTCCTCAACTGATTCACTTGGCATGTATGCCGAAACCCACCAAACAGTGCGGACAAGTCCATTTGGACCAGTGAGGTCACATGCTACAGCTACTGTGTCTCTGTCCCAGAAGTCTGGCAGTGGTCTCGACGATATGTCTTTGGATACCAAACAAGCAGCTGTTGCCCTCAAATTGGTGTCAAGCCGTGCTGTGTATGGTTTGGCATTTCTAGTACCATGAAGCATAGTGTTCCTCTTGCAGTGTGGCTCCTGAATCAAAGACAAATAGCAAGTCTCTATATTCAGAATCTGCTGCAGGAGAACAGATGGATTGCTGGTATGATGCAGGTTTATCTGCCAAACTTTAACATCACGGTCTATCAGAAAAGGCAGCATAATTATGGTATAAATATACCAACTGCTCTTCTTCATAAAGCGTGCTAGTATGTCATCAGTCACTCACATACATCCCCTCACTAGAATCTCTCGACACTGAAAAAGTTGCAATGAGGCCGACTACGTGGGGGGCATTAGCAAGCAGCTGATCACCTGTTACCACAACTGAATGAGGGCCAGAAATGACCCCTTTGGCCACTACAAGCTCTTTGGCAGCTTCGTCGCCTTCTTCCACATCGGTCGAGTTGGTGATATCCACCTCGTCGGCACCAGTTTCCGTGGCTGACTCGTCCACCGCAGAAGGCCCAGTGGCCGTGGCGGGCACATCAACTTTACTAGCTGCAGGCTTAGCCGTCTTGGTCTTGATCCTAAAAAGGCAACTGCCAAGACCGCAGTAAGGCTTGAAATCCATTGCCTTAAGCACAATCCAGGCAGATTACCTAATGCCCATTACCAAGGTTAGACCCTTGGTAGGGTACTGTGCACTTGGTTTGTTCTCACAAACTGATACACAGTGGGCCTTTGCCGCTTCAAGATCTGGATTGCTGATATCAAGGACTAAGATTAAAAGATTCCTCCTTACTCGCTGCAATGTCGACCGAGACATGGCAGACGGCCTTATGCATGGGGGAGATCCCCGGGACCCATGACATGGTATGCAGACCTTGAGTCTGCCTCATGCAGTGGCGGATCTACGGGGGGGTTCAGGGGGTTTAAACCCCCCTCGGGCCAGGACCCAAAAATTAAAAAAAAAAAAAAAAAAAAACATCTCCAGCAAAACAAAAAAACGACATTGCCAGCGTATGTAAATCCCAAGTAAACCAACTTGGAAAAAAATGAGGAGGGGTTCACTCTGAAAATATATTTTTTTGCATTGTGAATTGCTGTTATGAAAATCAACGCATTTCTAGTCTTCGTGGCTCATCGGCAAAACCCCGGAGATCAATTGTGCGCGCGCTTCCGTCGACACTTCTGAAGTAGCCAAGCATTTTAGAAGGATCCACGGCTGAAAGAGCAGCTCTATAGCTGATTTCTTTAGGTAAATAGTTTCTTTACTCTAAGACATGTTTTGATTTGATTAGGGGAAATACTGTGGTGCCGCAACCTTGATATTCAGGCGAATTGACGTGCAACGTTTTTACCTCACATGCCGTGTCATCCTATTACACCCCACACGTTTGTAACTCGAATTTGACTGGTGTATAGTAAAGTTGTCTTGCGCAATATCATACCGTGTATATGTACATGTAATACTTTTGAAAAAAAAACGTTTTTCGAAGAATTGCTATTGTGGTGGGCGTCGTGGTCTGGTCGCGAGTCTGTTGGAAGATGCCGCGNAAATCAACGCATTTCGAGTCTTCGTGGCTCATCGGCAAAACCCCGGAGATCAATTGTGCGCGCGCTTCCGTCGACACTTCTGAAGTAGCCAAGCATTTTAGAAGGATCCACCGCTGAAAGAGCAGCTCTATAGCTGATTTCTTTAGGTAAATAGTTTCTTTACTCTAAGACATGTCTTGATTTGATTAGGGGAAATACTGTGGTGCCGCAACCTTGATATTCAGGCGAATTGACGTGCAACGTTTTTACCTCACATGCCGTGTCATCCTATTACACCCCACACGTTTGTAACTCGAATTTGACTGGTGTATAGTAAAGTTGTCTTGCGCAATATCATACCGTGTATATGTACATGTAATACTTTTGAAAAAAAAACGTTTTTCGAAGAATTGCTATTGTGGTGGGCGTCGTGGTCTGGTCGCGAGTCTGTTGGAAGATGCCGCGACTCTAACAAGTGATGTCTATACAAGGAATGACCAAGGGGGCACTCACATTGACAAAGTGACTGCATTCGCGAACAGTGTACAGTACCAAAAATCGCAGGGAGGCTGTATTTTCACAACAAAATCTTGCGGGACTCGTGCGATGTTCACTAGGCCTCCTAAGGAGCCCTAGTGCCGACCTCAACACCTATCGACTTTCTACCTGCAATAAGCACCACTGCCGTTTTCTATACTGGGAATTTCCACAGAAAGGCCCACCCGACGAAACGCCTATGCCCATGGGCATTTATTTGATGTTAGTACTTCGGGTTTAAAGTGTTCAGACATTGGGACGTTTATTTCGAAAATTGCAAGAGATGCAAATGGGTCCTGGGATACATCGTCAAGGTTTGAAGTAGTCCATGATGAACGGATCAAATTTAGTTGCGCATGCTGTAAGTCTTTTGAATGGAGTTGGTAACCTCAGGGGGCTTAGTGCCAACTGAGCTTCCAAACGAGAAGCTGACATTATACAGCCGTACAAGCTCATTGACACAGCAGTTGACGAAGTGCAAGTGTTGGGAACAAACGTCGAAGATGTCTGGGTAGAATGGTTCCAAGAAGAGCAAACCATTGGATCCGATGTACAGATTCCTCGGCAGTCTAGACAACAGAAAGATAGGACCAACGTTCCTGGAGAAACACCCAGGTAATAAGTTGTAATTCTACAAGTTTGTAATAATGTCGGTTTTTATGCTTGTGTACAATGAAAACGAAGCAGAAACTATTTTTGGACATGCCGGCAGTACAGCAGACGGTCTACTTGCGCACAGAAACAGATTCTGGGTTGTATTTCCACTTGAGTCTGTCTGCTTCATATCCAAAATCTATTTCACTTAGTGAGTAGTTAAATCTGTACTCAATACTTGTTTCTTCCAGTGAGTACTACAGAACGGTGCGAAAACCCTTCCTAGACAACCTCTCGCAGCAGTTGACCACCAGATGTGTAAACTACACGTATGAGCAACCACTGGGGATTAAAAAGTGTCTAGAGAGAAGTTTTCAATTCAAATTTTTTGCAAAAAGTACACTTTAGGCCTCGCGACGTACCAGGCCAGCTTGATTTGTGTAGCTATTGAGTTTCAGTGTACTATCTGGTCCCTCGGCGAACTAGTCTTGTGATGTTTTTTACCAAAGTGTGCTTTGTAAAACTACTTATCTCAGCCAGTACTGTTTGGTCCCGCGACAGATCAACTATTTTTATAGGGATAATAAGCACAGGTGTACTTTTGGTCTCGTGACGGACCAGGCCAGAGTTTTTGTGTACTCTCAGTGTACATCTGGTCCCTCTGCAAACTGGTCCTGTATATCTTTTCACCACGGTGTACAGGTTTTAATGTTTTTATTATCATTTACAAACAATTACAAAAACAAACAAACAAATAAGTACACCATTCATTCACGCATGCACACCTCAGGAAGACCATTCTCATATCTCGTTTAAAGTAAATATCTTCTACATGAAGTTAACATGAACAATAAATTTTTCCCATTTTGCAGAGAAGCTGTCATG
>NMRA01000169.1:413386-480384 GCA_002633005.1 Phoronis australis
TTGCTTTGAAAGTATCGTTTTGCGTTGGAATTGACCCCAAAACATAAAACTAGCACCAAAAATGAACTTCTCACCCCCCAAAATATTGAAACGATGATATCACAATTTGTTCTAGTGATAATAATAGCCAACATATGCCAATTTCCATTTTCGGCGGCGGCCATATTGGATTTTGCGCGTAACATCCACCAGGGGGTAAGCACACTTTGTTTGCGGTGTTTTTTGAATTTCTTTTGGTTATACCTAACAGCGTACCAAATTGCAAAAACTTGTCACAAAGTGCCCAATTTTTGCAAATCTGCACATATTCCCTCCCCGCTAAAAAACAAGTTTTGATTTAAGCTACTTTTGAAACTGGTCTTGTCCTGTCTTTTATATAATTGTTCAGTTTAGAAGTGATCTTTTATATGATTGGTCAGTTTAGAAGTGATCTTTTATATGATTGGTCAGTTTAGAAGTCATCTTTTATATGATTGGTCAGTTTAGAAGTGATATCTGGGCTTATTAAGAATTTGCTGTTCGTTATTCCTCCGTTCTGACCAAGCTAATAAAATTTGAAGTCACTTTGACCTGAAATTTTATGTACTGCTTGGTCTAAAAATGGTGAGCTAATAGTTCTTTTCAAGGCCAAAAATCCTTTTTAATTTGACTAAGGAGCTATTTAAGGAACTGTTTGAGACCAATTCAATAACGAAAGGCTCTAAATGAAAACTGTTTTTTTACAAAAAAAAAACGTGACTAATACCGCTTTGAATGATCATTAAACATCGTACAAAACAGTAATTTAGTAATCTTTTTGTTGCATTTAGACTCGTAATCAAGGTAAAATGAACTCAAAACTGCAAACAATTACTTTAAATGAAGCAGTACATTAGGTACGACGACAGTCTGGTATTTAAATAAGCGTACTTTTGTGTTATCAAAAAAGTGTAGTAAAAGACAAATGAGAAAAGTAATTGGTATGACAAACCCGATGTAAGAAATCAATCTAATGCAACTAAAGAGTTCACCAAAATCCTCAATCTTCAGAATTTATGTCAGGCCATTCGTTTTTAATTAGAAGAGCTTCAAATATGTTTGATTCGGAAGGAATTAAATTCAAAATTCCAGAGTTGTCTGCTTTATTGACCGCATCACTGGCAACAGTACCCTAAGTACTGGAGTCGTTCCAACATGCCATAAAAACCAGAGAAGTGACCCGCATGAACGAAACTAAATGCCTAGAAATATCATATTATTTACTGTTCAAAAAAATGCCAGCATATTCGTTTCCCGTTCCGACAGCGTAATTAATCGACCGGTTTGTTGTCCAAATACTATTGCAGGTGGAGCGATGGCTGATATACAGTTGATACTAGACACCACTAAGGGAAACCAAATAACCTGTCAATGTGTGTGACATTTCGAGAGTCTGCATACAGAATGAATTAGTCTGGTGTGTGGAAATTCAAATTTCAAAGTTTACATACATAAAATTGTAAAATATCTTATAAACTTACAATTGCAACAAATTAACACCATCAAAACACAAGTATTGTTTTGTGTCTTTGTTACCTGTGCGACCTCATGTGGTGCAATCGATTCGACTATTAAGAACTAGTAAAAACTTTTAAAAATATTATGCGTTGACGTTTTTTACTTCAAAGCTATGTTTTTTCATCAACCACAATTCAGTTTTTTCTCACTCAACTCTTTTTCTCGTTCTCCGTATTACGTTTCTCATGAACAGCCTGAGTCCTTTTTCCCCAAAAAATTATTATTTCGTTTGACTTCTATGATTTCGGATTGGCTCCTTGGTAAGAGGGCACTTTATTCGTCAAGCATAACTAAGATCGAGGCATAAAGAATTTTTATGAAAATATTACGATGCATCGTTTTAAACACACACGCATGTAGGTTCGTAGTCAAACATTTCAAAACTACCTTGAGGAAGACCTTTCGTTATTTATACCTTTCCAAGACAACCTTACACCTAAACCCATAGGTGTGCCCTCGCTTACAATTCAGACCTATGTACCTTTGGCTACACGAAAACGTCTACACCGTACAAGCAGAAATACACGCAGGGAATCTTATAGAATTCTCATCTCTGAGTCCGTAGTTATGTTTATAATATATTAATCACATTCCTTTGTGCCATGCCTTGAAACGCTGGCATTCCAAATTGTAACAAAAAAAGGCTTCTATGACATACTAGTTATTATTGCCCGACACCAGGGCCCGGGGTCTCATATTTTTACTCATATATCGAACTCGAAATTATTTTAGCATTTCCTACTATACTTCTCTGTATACTCCAGTACATAATGACTTCCGTGGATAACGTTCTAATTCTAGTTTACACTTGATGCCGTCCTAATTAAAGCTACAAGTTCGTGTTTAAATTCGAAAGTTCAAGCATTTACTAACTGAAATCTCGAGTTTTTACTCGGGTCTGGTGCTTAAATAGAGGGGTCATCAAGAGCATACTTGGACAGGAAATAGCCAACTTTCATATGAAAGGGCTGGCGTGGAAATAAATCCCATAGCACTCAGTAAGGCCACGAGCACTTCTCAGATAAAAACAGAAATGGCCGGGAATCGAGAGATAACGCAGAAAATCTGTCAGTGACTTGAAAGGTTGCAGTTTGCGAGAAGAAATCAGCAAGGCAAGTAGATATGTGTGAAAGGTATTCTTCATTTTATAGCTCCTGTAAGTTTCACCAACTAGCGGGACGAGTAAACAACTCAAAATCATCAGTTTATTCAGAAATCCGTAATTTCTGTAGCCTCAGAGTTTTTAATACATGTATGATGTATGACTGATCCTGTCGAAGTCATACGGGTGTAGTTACCTTATTTATGTCGTGTTCTTTGAAAACAATAACCACATTAGTATCATGTCTTCGACCTCAATAACCATGTCACGTGTTCGTGCAACAGTCTTAAAGTTATTATACGGTCACGTATCAGAAACGGTTATTGCACAGGAAAGAGTAAAGTTGGCGAAAAAATTTCGGTTAGAGAGCACAGAACAGAGGGTTTTGCCTATCAGAACACGTCACCTTCACTCTCTCGAAAACTATATGCAACGAACGAAAAGATTTGAGTCATTTCACATCAAACGCCCTACTGATGAGCTCAGAAGCTTTATTCTTTCTTGTACATTTGGCCCTAGCACTCCTACTGGAAAGCAAGGTAGGTAAAAACGCAAAAATGGAGCTTTTCACCTCAAAATCACCACTTCCTTGCCGATGCGCGACATAAGCTGCTATCAGATTCTAAAAGAAAATTCCTTACAGATTCCAAAAATATAGTCTAAAATTGCTGTCAATTGGTTAGATTTTTGCAATTCTGGTTTGTTCGAGGGTTACCCGAAATCGCATCAGATTTCTCAGTACCTATTCAGCAATACACAAATGCAGCAGGGGGTCGCCATCTTAAAGAAGTGTGGCCTTTTCTCATTCCCAACATGTGCACAAATACAAACAAACCATATTCGCTGAACCTGCGTGCAATGCCTACCTCAAAACTGCCCCAAGCTTGGCATACCCCTAATTTATTTTTGGCACTGCAAACTGGCCGCGGCTGCAGCCTGACTGTACAGTGCTCTGTGTTAGGAATATGTTAAACTACGAGCGTTTTTATGGGGTTGTTAGTAGTTTGGATTGCTGAGTACTTAGTCGCATAATAACATCACCGAAATCGAGTTGAAAAACGCCTGTACTTTAACACAAACACCGTATATGCATACCAATCATCCAGCTGAAGTACAAAATTCCTATTTGAATGTGTGGAAAAAATAAACGGGTTGGTGGAAAATGGGAAAGCTGTGTGAATGTGCAAAATTGGTAGATACCATATTATGTACCATTGCAACTTTGCAAAAGAATGGTAAACCAGTTGTAACTGGCCACGCACTTAGTTTATAGTTACTGCTCATTGAAAGTACTCCCCTGTCTTCAGTTTATAAATATCCGAATGTAAATTAGGGAATATTGTTAGGCCAAGGGTATTCTTGGAATTTGAGATACCGGGAACCTCCGACAGAACCTCCTGGGAAAAGTGTGCAGTTAGTGAGAGCATCCATGAGAGAGTAAGATTGTTTGTCATTTAAACGTGATGTACCAATATCACCATATCCTTCCTGTTTGTTTTGTACTCTGTAGATCACCCATTGGCACCACCCTAACTTCCACGCTTACTTCCCCCACGCCAATTCCTTTCCATCAATTTGCGGAGACATACTATCAGCTGGCATTGGCTGTATTGGATTCAGTTGGGTAAGTGCGGGTTCTGCTCTATGAAATTGACTTATGGCTTAAAACAGGGCTTTCGTCTTACGCACCAACTTCACAAAAGTTTAGTCAAGTAATTACGAGTGCATCACAGTCTAGAAATAATTTATAGACATTATCTCAGTTACTAGCTGTTTTGTGTAGATTTCCATACAATTGCACTGTTACTCAAGAGAGATTTCATTATTTTCAGAAATTGTTGTGTGGAGCGTAAGACAAAGTTCAGACTCAAGTCCTAAGTCACTTTTCATAAAACACACCTTAATTTTGACAATTGTACGTTATGTGTCTCTTATTTGTCCCCGGCTAAAATGTTGCATTGAAGGAATATTTCTTTTCTATTGAAGACATGTTTTGTCAAATTTACACTGTGTTACGATTTAAGTGTGCATTCGTGAGTAGTATACTACATGTATATCCTCTGTGCCGAAAGATATGCTTGATGAGGGTAATCAAGCGCAGCGCTGTTGCGATGCCTGGTTACGGTAACTGAACATGTATGACGTTGATGTTAACTCAGACCACAAACCTGCGCTCTCTAGTCTGATGAAATAACGAACTGTTCGTTCTTCTTGAGCTACAGCATCGTACATGTATAGTCCGCCAACTTACCAGCACCGAACACTTGTCACATACTGGAGAAACTATATGCATACCAGGCTTTTGAAAATTATATTCCCACTTCATTTTAGTTAAAAAATTCATAAGACGGGCTTTAATGCTGGTTAGTTCAGTAGAAACATAAAAGTGGCACAGAACGTGAAAAGCAGATATAATTCCGCTTTTCAAAGTGCTTCTCTGCCGCTGAAACAGAAATCAAACTGTTCACCGGTTGTATTTTTACGATTTGTTCGTAAAGATTTTGGATTTCTGTTAATGTCTAAGTATTTTTCTTTTGGTTTCAAACGTCAAAAAACGATCTACCACTCGGCAAAATATCTCTCCCTATTTGGCATAGCAAAACATAAACGTAGCTCATTTCCCGTATATGGAAAGTGTGACCTTTGAACTTCTGTGTAAACAAAACAATGGCAATTTCAAGCAGCCAACTTCTTTAAAAACTGTATTGGAATGAAAGTGAATTACTCTCACGTTAGCATCCTCAAGAAGTAGATTCGCCACGATCTGCTGAAAATGTGTTTTTACGAAGTTTTGCTTTCCATGCCTCTTTAAGCCCAAATAACGCTCATTCAACACATCCCCAAACATTTTCAAACAAGTGAATTTAAAATGATTTTTAGTTTATTTTTATTTTTGCTGGTGCACCACCAACTAAAATGGCCGCCGTAGTGAGTGACAGCATTATGGGTACTCTCTCAACTGCCGCCCTATATAATGAGTTTTCCCCACAAACATGCCCACTTTTTTAAAAAAATCAAGCGTGATAATTCTTTTGGAATTTTAGGACCATCAGAATGCCTGGAAATCTCAATTTTGACAGAACCCTGTTAAAACTGGGTTATGTTATTTAGACCTACAGGTACACCCGGTCTTGGATTCCGAAAGTTTGGTATATTTCGCGTTTAATTTGTCATATGGAAAAAATTGGTTTTGAGACCACATGACCACAACTGAGAATTGCAAGTCACACGGCGTTCGCTGTGAATGACTTTGTTAAGAAGTGCTTCTACCACCCTTAGTGAACGTATCGCAGATGAAATCAAGAGACTATTTTGAAAGCAATTTTTCCATAATTGGCATTTCAGGCCTCTAGTCCTGCTTGCACTGAACTCGAAATCGTAACTATGGACTGGTTAGGAAAGATGTTAAAACTACCAAACGAATTCTTGACTTCTCGGTCAGATGGTAGAGGAGGTGGCGTTATCGAGGTAATTATCTGGCTATCGTTATCGGGGTAATTATCTGGTTATCGTTGGTGCAAAAGTGTTTTTATTATGCAAGCTGCGCGTTGTCATCTCAAATTTCGTTCCTTACTCTTGAGGCATGTTTTGATTGTTTACCTGTAAAGTAATACAATTCGTTAGGAACTTTATCATACCTCAACCCAAGTAATAAATGTGATGAAACATCTGATGTTAATCTGTACTCACCTGATGTTGATTCTATTTTATACATCGAAACGTTGTGTTGTTTTATAATTTGCTTATTTTAAACAATTTAATACCGTTATGGCAAAGGACTCGTGTTATAACGTTGAATAGTACTTCTAATAAAATAGCCTGAAAATCGTTTGTGATTTCATTTTCAGAGCACAGCTAGTGAATCTGCTCTAATGTGTGCACTCGCCGCAAGGTCAAAGGTCATAAACAAAAAACGAGATCAAGATTCTTCTTTATCTGCTTCTGACGTCATTGGTAGATTGGTTGCATACATGTCAGATCAGGTGATGACGCTTTTCAAGTATCTGCAATGCAGCACGGTGACTCACAAAAATATCACGCTTCAATGTGAAGGAGGCTTCAGTTCTATGAATACTTCATATTTGGGAAAATTATATGACTTCGCCGGTTCCGCCAGGTCCGTGATAAGGATCACTACGTTGTCACCCTCGCCAATCGAGATTGGACAACTCCACCGGTTCGCTTGAAGCGAAATCCGATGGCAATCTTCAAAGAAACCATACTTTTGTAGGCAATTACACTGTACATCGCCTGTCAACGCCACAGCCTGTTGATCTGATCGTTCTCTAGATAATCAAACTCATCATAAACACACTGGGGGCAATAATATTTTCTAAATTCTCATATTGAATGTTTTAAAATAGCATATTTGCATACTTTGTGAAAAGTACACAAGGATAAGTTTTTGAACTTTGAAAATCGGACAAGAAATGCGACGTTTACAAACTAAACTTTTGAACAATGTTGCCAGTACTCTGCTTGTCATGTCAACCGCTGAGGCATCTGATGACGAATTGCGGCTCACAGATTAATCGGATTCTTAGACGGTTGATCGAATGGAACCAGTGAAGTCAATCAAGTGCAGCCAAGTGTAGGGCCTACATAGACACTGGGCGCACTTAACTGCGCAGCAGCCGGGTCAAGTGGCCAAGACATCGGATTGGTCTGTAAGCCGGAACCAGTCAGATAGCATAGTCAAATGGCCGGTAGCAAGCGGCGGAGACAAACAAGTGTACACAATATTATGCCTTTTTCAGTTGCGGCCTCAGTCATGTTGAAACGAGGCTCTGATATTCTGAGTCGCCGTTTTCCAAACAGGTTACACGATGGAAGGGACACTACAGTTATGACCGGTCTACGTTTCAGAAAGTTTCCAATGAAGGTCACCTTTAAGCTTATGCATGTGCAGTAGAAGACGAACGGCGGAGGTTATCAAGTTCTTAAATTAGCCTGCTCAAGCTAGCATGACTTTGCATAGAGTGCGACATATTCGAAAATGCCCTGCTTTTTATTTGTCGTTGGCCTACTGAGACACGGGACCACTAAGTCACAAAAAATGCCTCTGATGTGAGTCCTGCACTTCAGTGTCACCGAGTCAGAACTGTTGTGCAAGCTTGGTGGGTTTCTACAGAAACAAACTTTTAAAGTTGCGTTGTGTCTTGTTTAGCTGGCTAAAACGAAAATTGAATTAGACCTTTCACTCTCATAAAATCGGTTTCGTCATACTTTTTACAGTGGTAGCATTCTATTTCTGTTACCAACTACAGCATCAAACTTATTATTACAATGTATATCACTACGCTAAATGCATATTGTGCCAGTAAAGTACGGTAATTAACCTTTCAGGCGCACTGCTCTGTAGAGCGGGGAATGATGATTGCACTGGTCAGCTATCGTAAAATCGAAAGTGACGATAAGCATAAGATGAAACCGGAAGCTCTCCAAGCTGCCATTGAAGAGGACTTAGAGGGCGGCAAAATACCTTTCTTTGTACGCTTCATTTCCACTGGTGATGCTGGTATCGCATTTTGTAGAATTGATGTAAACCTCGTGCCCAAGGAGCGTAGAGTTGCCAATTATGAACGACTTCATATCAGATGATTTCATGTCAAACTACATCCTGTTGATTTTGTACAGCATTTTGGCTTGACACTTCGTATAATGTTTGTGTTCACTGGCGAATAAGAAAGTGATGCTCATTTGGCCCCTATTTCAGTCTTCATGGTTCTATAGATCACTTAAGCTATGTATCAAACCCGCAAAAAGAAGATAGTGAAATGATTTGTATTTTTACACGACCACTGATATACTTGTGTCATGTGATGGGCTGAAACGCGGTAAAGTAACTTCCGATATAGCGTATAATTGACCAAACTGGCTATAGAATTTCACTTTTCATTGATACCGCCCGGATGTCAGATGTTGCTATTCACGATATGATCAATCGGAACAGTATCGGTACGCAATGACCACGAATTGAGCAGATGATCTCACCACATCAAAACAAGGAAGGTCAAGATAGTCAAGTCAGAGACAAAAATCAGAGGAAAGGAGTACCATGGTCGTAAAAAACAATAAAGGCCAATCCCTTAGAAGTATCAGGTCATATGCACCTCGGGAAAGTACTGTTAGGGCAGTAGCGTGCAGAGGTTTGGTGATGCCCGAGGCTATTTTTATTGTAGTTCCTTCTCTCAACTACATGGGCCCTAATACTAAGAAAAAAGTAAAAAAGACGAAACATAAAATATAAACTTTATTCAGTTTAATTACAAATCAGTCACAATTTCAAAAAGCAAAAAGTTTATTCTTAGTGATTGGATGGTGCCTCCCCCCGAACTGGGCCACTGAAACTGGTTCATATATCTATATTTGTGCATTGTACTTCTACGGAACGTCGTGTCAATTTATATCTACTCACGGGTCTGTGAAAAACAGATAATTTCTGAGTTCTTACAGAAGCGTGGCCTACAAAGGTGTCTCCAGGTTGTTGTAAATAGCACATCCTTCACCAAGCTTTAATGTTTTGGATTCATCACGAAGTGTAAGAAGTATCATTTGTCAACATTGTATTCCAGTGCTGTGCTACCTTAGGGACGACAAGTTCGTGTGCGTTTGACAATTTGATTGAGATAGGTCCAGTGTGCAACAGACACGGAATATGGTTGCACATTGACGCAGCCTACGCTGGCGCTGCTTTTATTTGTCCAGAGTTTAGGCACCTTCTAGACGGGGTTGAGGTACGTGGCGTTTCGTTAGCTTGCTCGAATTCGCTCATAAATCACTCGAAGATAAAAAATGGATGTTTGTCTAGCTGTGTTAAATTTCACGTTTTCTATTGCCGATGATAATTTTGTATCGTTATCAATTTAGCACCCTCAAGAAAACACTTTGTTCGTTTTACAATTACAGTTTGCCGACTCCTTCAATTTCAATCCTTGCAAATGGATGATGGTCACGTTTGATTGTTCAGCTTTGTGGTAAGTATTTCCCACCATAATTCTCAGTCAAACTAAACAAAAAGGCGCTTTTTTCTCAAAATGACCTCCTGTCGTGGTAGCCATATTCCAAGTCTTTTTATCTCGGCAATAGTAAGTACACAGATGGCTTGCTACATTCAACCAGAGTTTCAGCTGGTGCCCACTAGGTCTTATGCATATAGGCCTATAACTGACATGTTTTAGATTACAACCATTACCGAATTCAAGTTACAGCTCAAGTTATAAAATATTCTAGGTTCAATTCATTTTTAAATTACACAAATAGATGTAAGTATTGTCTGCATTGGCGTGTGGGTTACATTTATCCACAAAGGTCTAAGCATCACATGCAATGCACCTGCGGTTGAAGACAAAGTGCCGTGGTCATACATCGTGTGAGTTGAATTCCCTTTGATTAGACCTTTAGTCCTTTTGGATCCGATACGGCTCATCACCTACAGCCAAACTACTGTACATTGCTGTGTTTAAGTCTCACGTTCCCACTTCACAACCACCAAATGAAGGTTTGGTCACATAGTTTTTAGCATATCGTTGTCTGGGAATAATTTGTCCAAATTTTCTCAGTAAACAACAGCTATGAGTATACTCCCAGATACTTTGTACTTTTACTAAAGTGAGTTTTAATTATTTCTCAGAAATACTTATGTGCCCCGTAAGTCCAAATTTCTGTCTCAAGTAATGAGTCAGTTTCATGGAACAGAACCCAGGCCTGCCTAATTCTAAAAATAGGGGTGATGTTAAACCTAAATTGTTGAATGCGACAAATGCACTCGGACAGTGTTTCAGAAAACAGAAACGCCAACACGTTATATTCAGTAAGACCCATGTTCTCCTGGACCAGTATTCGCCCCATGCATTGAACATATACCGTATTTTGTAGGGTGAAGGAGAGCAAAAGTCTAAGTGAGATGTTCAAGGTTGACCCGTTATATCTGAGACACGCCAACCAAGACCGCGTCTTTGATTACCGGGTAAGTTTTAAAAACACTTAATATGGGCCTCATCTGGTCAATATAATGCACGAGACAGTTGATCGCGTCCTATGGACGACCTAAGTAGATAATCTATGCGTCGACTGGCACACCAGATTTATTTACAAGACGCGGGAAACAAAACATGGTTGCGGATCTTTACTTTTTACGTATGGTCTTGAGCAACGAGGCATGATGAGCCCGAGGTAAAAAAAATTGAACAATCTGATGACATGAACGTAACATTTCAAGTTTTGAATTTCATTACTTAAAGAACTAGTTGATGTGCATGATAAGTTCTTTTAGCTACAGCAGATTTGTTGTTCTATTAACCAATGCTTAACTGCATACATGTATTGAGTCACTCAAACATTTTATAACCCGATCGACCGAAAATTTTCGTCTTATTTTAGCATTGGGGAATTCCTATGGGAAGACGTTTTCGTTCGCTAAAACTATGGTTTGTACTGCGCTGCTTTGGTATAAATCAGCTGCAGGATAGAATACGAAAGGTAAGATTAAATAGCACTTTAAGAATCTTTTCACTAACAATATCCACGGACGTTTACACTAAAATGACGTCGTCATTGGTTATTTACAATAATGACGTCATCTGTCGAACATTTTAAAACCTTTCTACCACCTCTGCTGGAAAGAAAACCGGGATCTTAGAATATAACCAAAAATGCCAGCTTGACAATTTTCTGCCACGAAACAAGAACCGACACTTCCCCGTCCTTGCGCAACAAAAGTCCATAACAGATTCTGTCAAATTNAGGTTGCCTTCGCCTTTAAAGAACTAGTCGATGTGTATGATAAAATCTTTTAGCTACAGCAGATTTGTTGTTCTATTAACCAATGCTTAACTGCATACATGTATTGAGTCACTCAAACATTTTATAACCCGATCGACCGAAAATTTTCGTCTTATTTTAGCATTGGGGAATTCCAATGGGAAGACGTTTTCGTTCGCTAAAACTATGGTTTGTACTGCGCTGCTTTGGTATAAATCAGCTGCAGGATAGAATACGAAAGGTAAGATTAAATAGCACTTTAAGAATCTTTTCACTAACAATATCCACGGACGTTTACACTAAAATGACGTCGTCATTGGTTATTTACAATAATGACGTCATCTGTCGAACATTTTAAAACCTTTCTACCACCTCTGCTGGAAAGAAAACCGGGATCTTAGAATATAACCAAAAATGCCAGCTTGACAATTTTCTGCCACGAAACAACAACCGACACTTCCCCGTCCTTGCGCAACAAAAGTCCATAACAGATTCTGTCAAATTCCCTTCAGATAGAAAATAGGGCCCAAGGGTTGTCAATCAATCGTTTTTTGCAATCTTAATCCGTTTGAGGGCTACCTCAGTGAAATCGCAGTAGATTCCTCAGCTGACAGACTGTTCTTCTGGGTCAACTGCGCTCGATGGGAGGCCACCATTTTGAAGACAAGTAAATCTTGCGGCGGTAAATGGATTTTGCTTATTCCCAGTATATGTTCACAGCACGAGCAAATAAACCTACTTCCAAGTCAACCCACAAAACTGCCGTCAAACCAGATATGCCCCCAATTTAATTTCTTGCGGAGTGCATATTGACTGCGGCTTTTAAGCAACAGTCAATTTAAAGTCACACCTGGGAGAAAGATACATTTGATATTGGTCCTAGGTCTGACTTAACAGTGCCACTTTATATAAGCTTACTATTTAAAGCTGTCAATCGGAATACTTATTTTTCGATCTGCTTCAATATTGTTGTTGAGTAGTGAACACACGAATTAAGTGAACACTCCCAAGGTTGCACAGTTCTGTTTGGAACAGACGGGAAAATGTAACTAAAAACAAGGCCGGTAGGGCACTTCCAATTATTACCACAAGCCAGTAGTTCTTGTGCAGCTGGAGAGGGTGAAATACGAATGTAACGCATGAAGGACATTGAAGAGAGAGGAGTCGGGGGGGGGTGGCGGCGGTCATATGACCCGGAGTTTCGGGACCCTCCTCGGCACCCCGCGCAATCTCTGACCCAAAAAAAAGAAAATGAACATTTCAACAACAAAGAATTTTTGGAGATGGGGCTTCAACAGGAAACAATGGCGTACCCTTCTCTCCACTGACCTCACCCCGGCAATAAACCGCGTATGAAATTTTATAAGAACAAAATGGACTAGCTTGGAAAGTTTTAATCTCGTAGACCAAATACATAGCTGTATTTTGTTCTGGGTAGCTGGTTAAAAACAAAAGTCGAATTAATTTTTGACCTTTTACTCTCATAAAATCGAACTCACAATATTTTTAGTTGCCGTGATAGCATGCTGTTTCCTTTATCGACACATGTCACAGACAGTGCACACACGCGTTATTTTCGAAGTTTCGGTGTTTGCCAACCCCAAATTCTCTGAAACGTTTATTTGAGTCGATGATGGTTTCTACGTTCTTGTTGTTAACAGAAATTGAATCCTACCACAGAAAGGACTATTGGGCCGAGACAGAGGGAGCTGTAGCTCGGAGTTAGCGCAGGAAACATTCCCCGGAAACTGATTAGTTGCCACACTGCTCATTTTCATGGATATCTTTAGCAGTTGTAAACCCGCTTTCCATTTGTTTTACACAAAAAGACATCGAACTTCCGGGTGGTGGATGGTACCTCGCCCTGCAGAGCATTCATCTACACGTCACTTTCAGTTACACTGATGACCTTTCATTTCTGACCTTATACCGAGGTCCCGCTCAAACACAAAGTTGCGTTGTCAATTCCGGGTCTATTTTGAATTATTTAACATTGACCAATGATTTCCTTTTCACGTGTTTTTTGTTCTTTAAGTTTGAGAAATGACAAGAAGGAAACGAGAATGATAACAGGTATTTCTTCATCCTTCAATAGGACGTCGCCCTTGCTCAAGAATTTGAAGAGTTTGTGAAGAAAGACAATAGGTTCGAGATAGTCAACGAAGTGAACATGGGATTAGTTTGTTTTAGACTTAAGGTATGTTGTGAACGTCTCTTAATGCCATAGGTATAGTGTAGCTTGTAAGCGGACATCATTCTATTAAGGGAGGTGAGTACCCTGGCTCAGGGCTCCCCTGATCGTCTGAACTTATAACTTAATATCCAAACTAATTGACGTTTCTACACTTATCAGTGCAGCTTGCCAACTTTGTACAAGTCTATAAGACTACAACTGAACTCCTGAGTATGTGATGTAACAAACACAATCCAAAACTTCTGGAAAAGCCTGCCCTGAAATAAAAGTGAGTTAAGTTATGTATTTTTAAAAAAGAACGCTGTTAGAATTGATCCGGACACATCTTTACAACGGAATAATACGCTCAACGCAAGCCATCGGCATCACTAACATTATCGCATTTCTTTTGGTCTTAATGTGTAGGAAAAATCTAATGCTGTCATGAGTTTCTAGATTTTTTTCAATTTTATTTTTGGGAATCTTGAAAGTGAAAATTTTTATAGCAGCTGATGCGAAGGTTAAACTTCTAGATTTCGAAAACATTTCAGTTCGACTTATGCAAACATCTTGTCGATTTGGAATATTTATGAAATCTCGCGAAGTACTCTGTTTGTAACTTTTTCGGAAGGAAAAGTCGCTAACTCTGTTGAGCTGCTTCGAACAAGTGAAGAACGATTCATCGTAGCCTCGGCACACAAATTTGGGGTATTTTTGGTCAGCATTGCAACTTGCTTTACAATAATAAAATTTAATCGTATTACAATGAGGAATAGTCAACCAATTTCCATGTAAAGTAACAGTTGCCATGACAGTGGTGGGACGAAAAGCCTGCAGTGGGGCGCAATATTGTGGGTAAATACCGCAAATTAAAACAGGGCGTTTTGGAGGGAGTTGTTGTATGTACAGCAATGAAGACACTACTTCACTGTCGGACTGCATTCCGTGTAGACGCAAGAAAGTCGCGATAAAGATGACACGAAGTCACGCAAGTGAAAGGCAATTTTTTCCTGATTATGTTCGGGGGCTTACTACCGTATCATCCAGCAAAATGATTGTCACTCATGTGGTTGATCGGTAAAGTTGGGATGTATTGGACAGAATTTGTTGTTCCCGTTCCAGAAGTGGAGATTTCATGACGCAAACGCTGCACAAGTGTCTTGGGTCTACGGAACGTAATCCTGGATTAAGGTTTCGTCGTGGTGTCTGTGGTGCCAAAAACTCGAAAATTGCAATTGTTTCTGAAGCTGAGCTGTGATACGTTTTCTATCGCGTGTACTTTTGCAAAGCACATTTTAGGATTCTTGGGGTCAGAAAAATACTTGTTCCTGGTAACCTATTTCCAGGCAGTCACATTTTTGAGTGTTTGGGTTCATTTTGGAAAATTCTGTCTGGCGACAAAATTAATGGTCTAATCACACGCCAATTATATTATTTTTCAGGCCAACAATTCCATAAATGAAGAACTTCACAGACGAATCAATGAAGAAGGACGCATTCACTTAGTAACGTCACAGATTCGCGACAAGTATTTCATGAGATTTGTTGTGAATTCTTCAAGAACTCTGTCGAAAGATGTCGCTTTTGCATGGAACGTGATAGCGAAGACTGCTGCAAAAATTCTGCAAAGTCGGTGTACGAGAACCTCAATCTTGTGAGATTTATCAGTTCACTAGGAACGCAGTGCAGTTCTGCTAGGGAAAGAACGTTAAAATCTTTTAATGAAAGTGTTGTAAATCTTCGGTGGCAGGCTTTTTCAGGGTGTGTACGCAGCCCTAATGCGTAGTAGAAATTTCTGACGGTAAGGCGATGGTTTTGATGGTTAGTGGGTACATATGACGAAAACAATGGCGTCGTAATAACACCTTAAGATAGAATCCGTGTTCCAAAGGTGGGCCAAACATGAAATTGAACTCTCCCAATGACAGTGATCAAGAACATGGAATGGACTGTATGCAAGCTTTTATTGTAAAATTTGAATTGTGACGTCAACTACTGGTGGATCCATACTGTATGGTAGTCGAATTATGCCTTTAATAAACCATGTACGAGTGTAGTGGTAACTGATATAGGTACACGGGTCTATATAGTGGTTCGACTGTGCCCAGTTGCATGTAGGCCTATATTGCGAATTCAAGGTAGAAATCACTCTCGCTTTGTATCAAAACCAAAAATTGACTTAGTAGTGAAACTAAAACAGCATAAGAAAGGACATACAGTGTTTTCACAAGTCCACAAGCACGCATTAGATTCAGGGAACTTAGTTGAGTCCCTATTTGGGACTGTTTCATGCAACCAGGCACTGCAGACTTCCGTGTCAGCTAACTGGTCTTACCGCCCTCTAAGATAGATAGAACTTCACCACTGGCATTTTAAAGGGGTAGCCCTGAGATTAAACGTTTTTAAGAAATCACATACATATATAATAGTCAGCATCTTCAGACCAAATCCACAATTGCCAGCAGGATCAGTAGGGCCGGTGGTGATGAACTTGACAGAGTTACTTAGTTTATGTGAGATCGCATGTTGAAATTTTCTATCAAATAAAATTCGACCATGCCATTGATACAGTTATTTCAGTAGCAGATTGGTAAAACATAAAAATCACTGAAATTCCACAGACTTTTTACTTTAAAAGAATATATACTGAGCTAAAATCTACATTTTTTGAAATTTTGCTAAATGCAGACGTGTCATTAAAAATATCCATTCAGTGTTAAGCAAAAACAAGTACTTTGATACGGCCCAGTAGAAGCGGCTGGGAGAGCATGGCGTGACTGCTTAGTAAGCAATGCGTCAGAGCTCTGCCTCTAAACACCTATTTCAAACTCAGGGCTGGAGCCCCTGCTGTTGAAGAGACTCGATCTCGACACCTTAAGACTGAAGCCTGCCAATCAGCTAACTCAGCGACAACGTTTGTATTTCACAAAAAATATTAATGCACCTTGTTCACTATCGGTGTATCAACTATTTCACGGGGACATCATTCATTATGAAAACCCTTCAGTTGTAATTAATTAGGCAAAGGTCCATGGTCAGTAGGTCCTATATAAGTCTCCCTTTTCAGACAAGAAAAATTAGTCAATAACGAGATCATAATGTAAGCTAAGATAGGACTTAGCCGAACCCTTTTAGTTCTCTGTAACTACACCGTCTGTGTTGTGACGGCGTCTCGCTTTTAAAAAAGCCTTCAAAATAGTTTCTACCTGAACCCGCTTTCCATCGAAGAAACTAACTTTAGATTTAGAATATTTACCACAGTAAAATCGGTCTTAACTTCTCTATTTTTATGCTTTCCCGCTAAAAATATTGGCCATGGTTTTCAGAATTTATGCCACAGTGTCAGCAGTGTCATTAACTTGCTAGTCGAACAGAGTCATCTATTTAAGTTTCGCCCCTGAGCGGAGTCAACTCCGCAATACCTAATTTTAATTTAGTACGCGTTCGCTTATTTAGACGTGTGGCTATATCCAACATATTGCGTTTTTTCAAAGAAAAAAATATACTCAAGTGTTTTGTATGCATATACCGGTTACTTCTTCGCTTATAAGTTTAACTTAGAGGCGCAGGTAGATGTCTTTTCATGTGCGCGTGCCTCTGGCTTGCCTTGAATATGAGAACGCGCACTGTATTCAAGTGTTTAATCTTGCAAGACTTCGCCACGGTGTACGAGTTATTCGAAAAATTGTTCCAGAAAACCTGTCTCCGAGTTTTCGTACGTGACATCGTCGTATACTCACTGGTTGAAGTTGCATATAAAAATCGGGATGTGTAGGCCTATACAGGACTGAAGACACACACTTCACAGAAACAGACCCCTGGGCCACCCATCGGTGTTTGAAGTATGTCTTGCCGTTGTAATTGGAATTAAAACTCGTCACACGACAGCTCGGTTTCCCGGTCGAGGATCGTGACGTTACGGAATGGTGGATTTTTCAATGTTCGCGGTGGCTGCGACAAAAAGCTCGTGACCGTTACAGGGCAGCATTCAGCTTTCTGCGAACACCAAACAAAACGCTCCAAAAAATCGACTTGACAACACTTTCAAGAAAATATATTTAGGTAACATTAAATGGTTATATTCTAAACAAGTGTTATAATCCGAGAAGCCAAAGGAGTATTACAGTAACACACACATGAAAGACATTACGGATGAATACCATAAATAACACATTAACAAGTAATTCACCCACAATTATTCGACGGAATAAAACGATTCCTCACAATGCTGCTCACCCACGTCTATCACAGTGTTTCTTTTCGCAAAATTGAGATCCGGTAGCCTACCCGTAAAGCCACAATCACTTTCTAGGGAAAGGTCAGAGACAATGAACAAGGACGAGTTATTTCTGGTCCTCCATATGATACTGCGAGAATATCATTGCAATCCCGCAGAATGTAAATTGAGTTTACACAACATCGAATAAAACCACCGGAGCTGGGAGCATTCTTCATAATCCCCACCGTATGCACACATTTCCGGAGCAAGACGGCTTTTGGGATCATAAACCCCATAAAATAGTGTCAAAAATTTGGGACAAATTTCTTTTACAAGGGTGAGTTTTCAAGAAAACCATCACGCTGCTTCTTCTGACCCGGGAGCAATCTGTATTTGGAACTCGACTGTCAAATTGACCATTGCATGGCACGCTTCCAGTGTACTTGAACATAACAGATTACTTAAATTTTGAGTATTTGTCTGGCGATTGTATCCAAAGCCCAAATATAGCTTCTGCTGGCACGCTAATTATGTGTAATAAGTAATCTCCGCAAACAAAAAAATAAGAAAAATCTGGTCCATTGCCATCTGAGATTTTTTCGTGAGAACAAAGAAACCGATTTTCTAGAACACTTAATTTACACAGGTCACTAGTCTTTAGCAACCATACTGGCAGCGTATTACTTCACAATGTGGATATGACTAGCTCTTGTATTGATGAGGTATTAATTTTAAAATCAAATTCCCCTAATTCCAACTTCTGAAAGAAGACACTTTCAGCAGATCTGCACCAGTTGCATAAGTTCACAGCAATGCACAAAGGACATCAGTTTAACTTGGTCACCTACATGTATTTGTACTGCAGTCACCAAGGCTCTGAAAAAAGCCAGGGTTTACATATCAAAGAACAAATTAAAATGAAAATATAAAGCGACCACAGGTCGCGGGATGTGAGTAGGTACAAAACATTAAGATAAAAAGTTTACGTTAGTACTATCATTCAGTGTCAGATATAAGTACTTTATACATTCAAATATAAATAAACTGTTTCAGTCCACACTGCTGCAGGTACAAAAAAAAACATTTGAAATGAATGTGCCAAATCCTGAGCCTCATAAACAAAAGTCTTAAAATAAGTTATTGAAACAAATCCTGAAGCAAATCTCACAAAGATACAAATCCTAAAGCAGGACTAAGATTAATTCTAAAAATAGGCTCACTCAAAGAAAATAAAATCTTAAACAGTGTACATGTATCTCAAAAGTTACTTTTCATGTCTCAGTTCTGGACTATTTGGATAACCTAAATCTTAATTATTTTTTATACATTCCAGAAAAAAATGTTTTATTATTCAGAATTTCTTTGGTTGTGTTCTTCCCAAGGTATTCATTTTCTAAATTTATCCATGACTATCTGGGTGGTGCTACAAACAGAGCCTCATTTCTTTTTTTCTGAAGATTGACAACTATACTGGGCATAGAGACAGTGTGCCATGTGAGAATCCATTTCAAAGATGCTTCATTAATCAGGTTCACTACATCTGTGCTTGAACTTTTGTTGCACGTTTATGGAGAGTATGAAAAACATTCAATTTTAGTAACCTTATAAAAACAATTTTAATAATCATAAAAATGATTCTCCCAAGTTCAATTCCTAATAAGGCGGTTACATTTATTCCTGGTGAAGAAAAATGACGGAATGTTTGAGAAAACTTATTGTGTCTGCTCGAATGAACTCCCTCTTCATATTGATTGGTCTCCATATCATAGGGCATGAACTGTTATAGACCAGCCTGGCACTATAATCAGCTGGTAATTTGATTCTGAATAATGGTGGAATCAATTTCAGATGATCATCAAGTGTAGAGCACTTAGCTTAAAGTGGAATATCATAAACTACCAGCACCACTGAGACCATTATCATTATAGATCAGGTATCTCTGGAACCAAAGAGTCTCTCCCTTCCTCCCTTCCTTTCTCCCTCCCTCCCTCCTTCCCTCTTTGTCTAACTCAGGACGATTGGTTCTGGCTCCAGGTAAAACTTCACAAAGCCTGTTAAAAGTAAAATTGAGTATGCCAGTTTTATCAACTTTTCAGGCTGACAATGTGCAAATATGAAAACATTATATGGCCTAGGAGTGTTTGTTTCAATCAACAGTGAAGGTTAAAGGTATGACTGAAGCAAAACACATTCATCTAAAATCTCTAAATAATAGATGTACACTTAAAGTAATTGATAATGAAAATATCAGGATATTATGCATATACAAATAACACTGGTGTAAATTCAGTTATCTCTCATACTCATTATGAGATTAAATAAACATTCAACAGTTATCCCCATTTCAGTCAGCAGCCTAGCAGACCATTGTGTAGTCCATGAAATAGAAGACGTAACACAACCACACAGCACCAGCCATCATCCACAGTCAAAACTGCTCTCTATTGACGGACACCAACACTTGTCATCCACATCACATGGCTACAGTATGCGAGTTCATACTGTCATAGAGACAAAGTGCTTGTACTATCGCTGGTTCTGACTTGGACACCTCAACAAATTCCTTCTTGGAGATTCTTCCCTCTTCTTTCTATATTAAAAGGGACGCAAGAGGGATTAACACAAAAATATTCAAAAGATCCTGTGGCGGCAAGTAAGGTCATCGATGACTCACTTTTGGGGCCGAATATCGATGCCATTCCACTGCAAAAAAATATTTGGAAATCACGCGAAATTCACCACATTAGGCCAAAAATTATCTCCCCTAGAAAACTTCCCTCACGGTTACAACCACTTCCGCAAAACTACCGACATGGTCACTCTAAATTGAAGTTGGCAAATGGTGACCTACCTCCAAAAACATGTTGAAATTCAAACACCTTGTTGCCTTTTAAAGGGCTGCAATGAATCCATGCCTTCTACCAAAATCAATGTTTAATTTTGGCCACTCATTGGTATAAAATAGGTCTCATCTTGTTGATTACTTTGAATAAATTCCACAGCTTTGGAAGGTCTGGTGCTTTAAGCTGCATTACGCCCAATTTAGCTAACTAAATATGAAAATCAACTTAGGTGTTCTACTCTCAAAAATCATTCTCAAAATATTCCTTATGATTTTCGTCAACAACAAGAACATCGAAACCATTACCAGCTCAAAAACATACATCCTAGTTCATTTGGGTTGGCCAACCCTAAAATTGCTTACTTCTAAAATGATGCATCCCCTGTGGCTTGAGTTGGTAATGAATAAGGCATCCTACATGTATTATGGCAAGGGGTATTATGGGACAAGATCTTAAGTCAGAGTAAAAGGACTAATTCTATTTTTCAACAACTTTGACAGGACAAAATGCACCTTTAGCTTGGTTCGAAACAGACTTATAATTCACAGCAACTATCTCTCTCACTCCCATTGTCCTTAAGTATCTTGTCATTTCGAGTACATTCCAGGTATAACAAAATGTTGTTTTTCAACTGATATTGGCGTGGGGAAATTTAGGACATTGCAGCAGGTGTCTAGTAGATTGATGTAAAACTGATACTTGACAACAAGGCCACAGAAAACAGCATGTCATATAGCATTTTGCTGTAAAACTGAGCGGTGATGTGGTACTTGCTTAGCTTTCTACAAACAGTTTTTGCCAAAGTCAAACAATTCTAGCGGAAATGGGGCAGGGTCCTTCTTTTTCCTTTCACTGAGGGGCAGTCTTCAAAATGAATCGCGTGCATACAAGAAATACTAATGCTATTTTTGGCTGAGCCTAAATCAGTATTAAAGGTTACAGCATGGACTGGAAAATGTCCAAATTTGGCTGACTTGGGAACTTACAGAATATCTCAAAAATGGCTGATCGGATTCACATGAAACTTTCAGATACCTTCAAGTTACTTCATGCACTGCTCTTCACAAAGCTGTTGGGACTTGTTCATAAAATGTCCCTCTTATTTACATGAGCGCCCTCAAAAACGTGACTTTAATGCTAAAACTAAAAATTCGCATAAAACAAAATCATGACACCTTTGAAAACTGTGAGGGTTACACCTTTCATTTTACTTTTGAACGTTTATAGGAAAAGAAATTTGCTCATGCTTTGGTAACGCAGTTTTCCTAAGAATGTACATCTATTTTCTTGTAAATATTAGTAAAAACTCCTGGTCACCTGACCCAATTAACAGAAGATTGGTGTAAAGTCAATAATCCAATTCTACAGGCTTTCAACTTTCAGAACATTAGATACTTTTACCGAGCTAAAACCCAGTGTTGATAAGGTCCTACACAATCTTAAGAACACTTTCTTAACTTACAGGTTAACAGAGACTCCTGAACAAATGTCACCCAAACCTCTTGATGCACTGGCATTCAAAGTGTCGCACTTAAGAACACTTTCTTAACTTACAGGTTAACAGAGACTCCTGAACAAATGTCACCCAAACCTCTTGATGCACTGGCATTCAAAGTGTCGCANAGACAAAGTGCTTGTACTATCGCTGGTTCTGACTTGGACACCTCAACAAATTCCTTCTTGGAGATTCTTCCCTCTTCTTTCTATATTAAAAGGGACGCAAGAGGGATTAACACAAAAATATTCAAAAGATCCTGTGGTGGCAAGTAAGGTCATCGATGACTCACTTTTGGGGCCGAATATCGATGCCATTCCACTGCAAAAAAATATTTGGAAATCACTCAAAATTCACCACATTAGGCCAAAAATTATCTCCCCTAGAAAACTTCCCTAACGGTTACAACCACTTCTGCAAAACTACCCACACGGTCACTCTAAAATTGAAGTTGGCAAACGGTGACCTACCTCCCAAAACATGTTGAAATTCAAACACCTTGTTGCCTTTTAAATGGCTGCAATGAATCCATGCCTTCTACCAAAAACAATGTTTGATTTTGGCCACTCATTGGTATAAAATTGGTCTCATCTTGAAAAAATTTCACAGCTTTGGAAGGCCTGGTGCTTTAAGCTGCATTACGCCCAATTTAGCTATAAACTAAATATGAAAATCAACTTAGGTGTTTTACTCTCAAAAATCATTCTCAAAATATTCCTTATCATAATTTTCGTCATCAACAAGAACATCGAAACCATTACCAGCTCAAAAACATACATCCTAGCTCATTTGGGTTGGCTGACCCTAAAATTGCTTACTTCTAAAATGAAGCATCCCCTGTAGCTTGAGCTGGTAATGAATAAGGCATCCTACATGTATTATGGCAAGGGGTATTATGAGACAAGATCCCAAGTCAGAGTAAAAGGACTAATTCTAATTTTCAACAACTTTGGCAGGACAAAATGCACCTTTAGCTTGGTTTGAAACAGACTTATAATTTACAGCAACTACCTCTCTCACTCCCATTGTCCTTAAGTATCTTGTCATTTGGAGTACATTCCAGGTATAACAAAATGTTGTTTTTCAACTGATATTGGAGGAGGGAAATTTAGGACATTGCAGCAGGTGTCTATTAGATTGCTGTAAAACTGATACTTGACAACAAGGCCACAGAAAACAGCATAGCGGGTTCTGGTATGCATTTTTTTGTAAAACTGAGCGGTGATGCGGTACTTGGTTAGCTTTCCACAGTCACACAATTCTAGCAGAAATGGGGCAGGGTCCTTCTTTTTCCTTTCACTGAGGGGCAGTCTTCAAAATGAATCGCGTGCAGACAAGAAATACTAATACTATTTTTGGCTGAGCCCAAATCAGTATTAAAGGTTACAGCATGGACTAGAAAATGTCCAAATTTGGTTGGCTGACTTGGGAAATTACATGAGAATATCTCAAAAATGGCTGATCGGATTCACACGAAACTTTCAGATACCTTCAAGTTACTTAATGCACTGCTCTTCACAAAGCTGTTGGGACTTGTTCATAAAATGTCCCTCTTATTTACATGAGCGCCATCAAAAACGTGACTTTAATGCTAAAACTAAAAATTCGCATAAAACAAAATCATGATACCTTTGAAAACTGTAAGGGTTACACCTTTCATTTTACTTTGAACGTTTATAGGAAAAGAAATTTGCTCATGCTTTGGTAACGCTGTTTTCCTAAGAATGTACATTTATTTTCTTGTAAATATTAGTAAAAACTCTTGGTCACCTGACCCAATCAACAGAAGATTGGTGTAAAGTCAATAATCCAATTCTACAGGCTTTCAGCTTTCAGAACATTAGATACGTTTACCGAGCTAAAACCCAGTGTTGAAGATGGTTGGCTAAATACAAGGACTTGTTGATAAGGTTCTACATAATCTTAAGAACACTTTCTTAACTTACAGGTTAACAGAGACTCCTGAACAAATGTCACCCAAACCTCTTGATGCACTGGCATTCAAAGTGTCACAAATACACACGCTTACCTGTACTGTCAAATCCACAATTATACTAAGACACTCACGAGATCCATCATAACAGTTCAAAGGATGTCTCAAATACACGAACTTCCCAAATTGGTCATGCTAAACAGATAACATGGTGTCTCAAATACAACTTTACCATGGTAAACAATTCAAAGGGTGTCTGCAATACAGACACTTACCAGATCCATCATGGCAAACATTTTCATGCATTTTTTTTCTGGGGTATTCTCATCTTCAGCCAGTTCAAATGATGAGCCCTGAAATATAAGAACAAATTTGGAAGACAAATTGTCAGAGGAGGGACAAGTTTTTGCAGAATAGATGGGATAATGGCAGCTTTAAATGCTGGACGCAAATGTAAATTCAAAACATTACTGCACATCTACCATTCAGGCAAGAAATGTTTTCATAATTCTTGACATAACTAAAACATCATACATCAACGGCTAAGTAACTTAACTGGAGTTGTCCCACCTACATGTATACCTTAGGAACAAATTATGAATATAGCCTAAAGCTTCCTTTCTCAAGATACAGAGCCAAGTCAGAACGTGATTTTCTCGCTGTGATCTTGAAAATGAGGCCAAGGACACATAAGTTGGTCAAACACAACCTTTATGGATAAATCCCAATTACAAGGATTCTGTGATAACTTGGCAAGCGTAGCAAGCTTAGCAAGCTTAACAAGCTTAGCAAACTTAGCACGCTTACTAAGCTTAGCAAGCTTAGTAAGCTTAGCAAGCATCTCGCTTGACATTTCTAAAAGCTGCTACTCTCAATTCACAAGACAACAGCAGACGGACTCACCACCATTGCATAAATAGCTCCCACTACTACGTGAAGTTCATCTTGGCTTATGTAACCATCTCCATCAAGATCATACATACGAAAGGACCCTATGAATAAACAAATAAGCTACGTCAATCCATATGATAAGACAAGAGTGGAGATGACTGTGGTTGGAAATGAACACATCCACAAAGAAGAGTACGCAAACCCTCAGAAGCATTGCGGAATTGTTTACTTCGTTAACAATTTAAAAATAGTCATTTTAACAAACAGAGCCAGCAAAGGTGTAACTTCATGTTATTATTCTATATCAGAAGACTGTGAATGCTGTGATGTTCTGGTCCATGGTGCAAACATCATGGATTTGGAGAGATTGATAATGATTTGTTGACAGAAAACCAAAAGACTTTTGATAGACTTTCACTAGCTAGCCATTTATTTGTCAAAAATCCTGATTTCAACAAACATGGACTTGGTAACATTAAGTAAACCATACGTAAGCATTTATGATCAAGTGCTTCATTCAGTAACAAACATGCTCATTCAATACGAAGTTCGTCCATTTCCGTGTGACGTTATCATGTACATTACTACATATACTAGTAATATCAGTTTTTGCAACGTACTTGGCAGGTTCACCATATTTTGGAATAAATTGAAACATTTAAGCTTTCCTGTCAAACTTTGAAGCTACAAGAATAGGAACTGATATCCTGGCAATCATCTCCATTGTTTCTCCCACATAACGTATCCATCGTTTCTCCCATACAATGTACATGTATTCATCATATCTTACAAACAATGTATTCAAAATTATATGCGAAACATGACCAACTATTTGCAATAAACAGAGCTTACACATCCCAAATGTGTCATACCGCATACCCTTGACAATCATGTGCAACATTTCGCTTTGGTGATTAGGCCAAACTTTAGCTTAGTTTTGGTCCAGGGAAAGCAGAATGCTGTGAAAATCCATCCTTCAGGCATTCAAGGTAAGTGTATTGCTTGGAAACAGGTTTCCCTCAAGTTTAAAGAAGTGGCAAGCAGCTTTAATTAGTATGTCTAAAAATTGATTGATCGTTTGAATATAGCATGCATTGACGGTTGTGTTGAACTGTCACAGTGGAAGAAAGAAATCTAACCTTCAATGCATACGCCTGTATGGTTTTAGGCTATTGAAAAACAGTTTCAGCTCTTCAAAACTCCATTACAAAAGACAAAGATTCAACTTGACACCAAAATGTTTCTCAAGCTCTATTTATACATAGTTACATTACAACATCATATAGAAAATGACGAATGAGTTTGGTCACACATGTAGTCACAATACAAACTTCCATTGCCATTACATTACAAGGAAAATGACCCATTATAATTTGTCTCCTTTGAAAGCTCAAGGCTCATGACACCAATCAAAATAGAGAAATGCTTTTATAATGTAACAGCTCACAATACATGAGCAAAATCTAAATCATACCTAATAGGCGGGTGCAAAAACATTATGAACTAGTAGATAATGCATTGAAGCTATAATTCATTGTACGCGTATCAATGTTCCTGAATTACTGATTTGAATTTACATTGAATACAATTTAAAATTATCACAGATTAAATTTAATTAAATGTTGTAACTAACTTGTACGATGTTCTGTTGATCTGAGACTTGAGTGGTCATTCTAGAGGGCACCATCAAAAATAATTTGTTTTGAGTTGAAGATCAAATCTGTTCAAAATAATTTCCTCATTACGTAACTTATATTAGGTCATTAAATTATTAATACATATGACTTAAAAGTGACAGTGTTGTATTTTCATAATACTATTCGCACACTTGAACGATATACTTCTGAAACTGCTTGTTTATCATACTATTATGTGGTTTAACAAATTATTTAACATCATGCGCGCACCCAGCCTTTTAATATGGGGGGGCTCGAATTTCTGACATAGAGGACCTTTTGCTAACAAAAAAGCGGGAGGACTAAAAAAAGGGGTACCATCTTCAGGACTGTGAACAGTACATCCGCGCCTTTTTAGTGGTCTTTTGTCTCCTTTTCTCGGACTTTTTGTTTCTGTTAGGCGGACCTTTTTACTCACTTCGCCAAATGGGAGGCTCGTCCGAGCCCCCCGAGCCCCCCTGGGTGCGGGCATGAACATTATAGTATAAGGTTAAATAATTTGTTACATAAACTTCAATTGTCTTTGTGAGTCCTTCATGGCGCTGCATAAGTTAATTAATGTTGCCACCTTGCATGAAAGCACAGTGACGCCAAAGATTCCCACAGAAAGAATACATAGAGATTTCGCATCATATAGGTTTTCAGGGCCCGCAATGATCCGCATACATCATCAAGATCCAAGATAACTCAAAATCTAGTTGCTTAGAGCAAAGATTTGTGGACAAAAACCCATTTTGAAACAATCTCAGGTCTCCTATTGTGCAAATCCCGATGATTTGTTTACATTTCTATCTCACATTTCTTAAAATGATTACATGAAAACTCATTCACAACCAGTGCAGCATTGCTGTTACCATAGAAACCTATCAATTAAAATTATTTGTTGATTGAATAGTTGTCTTCATTTGTGTACTGCCTCTGAACCAAATCATCACGATGTCATAAAACAGGTTAGTGTCATGGTCTACAAGTGAGGAGTTCCTTTTCGCATTACAATTCTGATACAAAACTTTCCAGGAACTCGCCAGGAGGCACTTGTTAACAATTCTGTACTGCACACTATTTTAATGAATGTATAACACTTTTAGTCTGAAAACAGTTTTCATATAACATGTCCCACAACATGTACTCCCGCTGTAAATATGTGACCAAGTCACCAAACCAAAATCATAACTGAGAGAATTTCGAAAACCCAGTCTTGTTTCCAATGTCGATGAGAAGACATTGTTCGGAAAATTTATATTGACATGTACATGCAGTGAAAGTGTATTTCAAAATCAATAAGATCAACGCAGATTAATAGACGAGTCTGCATTTTCTTCATACATAATTTAACATTTGAAAACTGGACTGATGAATTCTCACTTGGGAGTAATGGTCGATATGAGCAATTTATTTGCAGTGATGTTATTAGCAGAGCAATTGGCAGTGTTGTGAGTAGATTGAAAACCACTTTAAATCTCTACGCACACAGCAGCACTTAATAGGTGAACTTGGCTGGATACCTATGTTTAATAAAGGGTAATGTTTCCAAAAATGATTGTCTAAGAAATTGCCATGAGGAGAAGTTGAAAGTAATTATTTCCAAAACAAAAATCCATACTAAATATACATTGTGTATTAAATGCAGAAATATTCAGTTGCACTTCATAAGCAATAATTACTTTCAACATTCAAATTGTGGTTTATACGGTATAACCAGTTGCCATTGTCTTCGGTCATAATCTCAGGTATGATCCACAAAGTCAAAATAGTCAAACTTGAAACTTGACCAATAATGCAGCACAATTTGGGTAGAAATTTGCAAGTTCACTAGAACTGATATGCAAATTCTAAATCAGGTTGCATGTCCGTAAGTTTTCAGACGTCACCAGATATTTACAAGACGAAACCATCCTGCAACGCATTTCAAAACATTAACAGCACGGCAGACAAAATCACCGAATTGAGGATCATACTTTAAAGGTCAACAGGACAAACAATTTGACTAGAGAACTTGAAGTCATACAACAGAAAATCATTGTGAAAAATGTAAAAAAGTCAGCAGAAATCCTGTAACTATAGCAACAACCAAGGTAAGTATGACGTGAAGATTGGATGAAAATATGCTCACGGCTAAAAATAATGCACGCACATTGGATGAAAACCAGACATTTTGTCAAAGGGAATAAAGCCTCCCTTGAGGTTGGTTATACTAATACTCATAGTGTAACGATAACTATCAAGCACCGCGGTGTTCACATAATCAAAATTTTCCACTTAGAAATGTAAAAAAGCTTGATAACATCAGTCACGTCTGAAAGAACCTGCCAATCATTAGTGACCGAGCTGTTCACCTCCCATTACGATTATTCAATAACTTACTTATCTGAATACACAACACTCCCCCCCATCTAAATTACAAAAGCCCCTGAGTATGGCTGTTAGGAGTATCTTCTGTCATTGAAAATATAACCGTGTTATAGAATAACTTAATAAGCCACTCAATGACAGAAATTCCTTCAGGAAAACACTGTAGTTTTGGTCCAGTCTGAAAAAAAGCCCGTTCTAACAAAGGATTTGAATCCAAGATCATTTACTACCCAAAAATGTTGTTTCTTCAAAATTTTAATTATTTATTGTTTGTTTACACTATCTGCATTTTTGTAATTAACTTGATTTGCTTATTTTTACTGTTTATTTATTAATTGGTTTACTTCCGTGTTTAGTTTCTTAATGTCTTGTCTTATTTTGTAAAGTGTCACCAACTATCTTTTAGTAAGTCAAATTTTAAATAATCAAAAACAAAATGCAAGTGTCCCAGCTGAAAATAACACTTGCCCTCTTCTTCAGTAACAAATGTACATGCCTTCAATCTCTCAACTGTGATTGGCTAATCAAGGCTTGCCGTGACTGTTCTACATTCATTTCTCGTACATGACATAGTAACTTCATTTCAAAGACAATTCGAACCAAACCAAATGACAACAACCATATGCAGTTCTTTTGGTTTCAGTTAGCCACACATACTTACATTCTAGGCGCTCTTCCAGAGTTCCCCGGGAAGATGTTGACAAGGCAGTAACAAATTCACAAAAATCAATATGGCCATCCTGAAAGGAGCACAAGCAATTGATAATGAAGACCTTCTAATTAAAGCACCTATCAAAACGGATCAAAACTAATTTGATGCAAGTAATCTAAAAATTCTGCATCCAAACAACCCCACAATATTCATGTAGTGGTGGCCTAATTTTAATACCAATCGCTGCTTTGCTATTTACTTGTCATTTTAAAAGAAATCTGCATTTCGCTGTCAGGTCTCCAAAAAGGCAATGAAAAAAAATGGGTTGTAATTTTAGTCTCCCTATTTGTCAGCTAGCTATTGTGACATGCAACGCATACTGAACTTGAAACTGTGGACATGTGTATTTCAGTTTATGCACTCTGCCCTTCAAATAAATTGGAGCACAAAAAAGGTTTCTTAAAATAGTCCATAACAATCATGGATAATTAAAGAAAATGAGTGGGCGATCAATTATTCATTAGAGAAATGAAGAATTGCTTTTTGATTAGAAGAAAGCTCGAGTGATATCCGTACTTAACATAAGATTGTTTTGTTTGATAGCAAGTTCTACAGATCAGGGCTTGGAATGACCAATGACAAAAAACGCGGGAACTTTTACGGCCCAAATCATGCCCGATAACCAGCCTTGAAATGGTCAATGTGAACCTTTCCCTGACAAAAATCGGGACTAAAAAAAAAAAAAAACGTTACCACCATCAGTAGCATGCGCCTGCATCCTTTTAGCTCACCCGTCCACTCCCAACCCACACATTTTTGGCTGCAGAGCGGTAGTATTTGTCGCCGCGCTTAACAATAACACGAGACGCCATTGAAAATCCCACCACGCTGTCCCAGATGCCCCGGCAATGTTGACAATTTACGTTCCTCCGAAACATAAAGAGCAACTTCCGCTTTTCGAGGTGAACGTCGTCTGCAACGCCGCGGTAAGAAAGAAATTTCCCGCGGAAATTTTGTAACAAATCCGATTTTTTTACGCGGAAATATTATAAAAAAAGCGGAAAGCACATTTGAAAAAAGCGGAAATCCGCGTTTCCGCGGAAAATTCCAAGCCCTGACAGATAAGGACAATGCGTATAACCCTTGGTGCAGACAAGATATCGCACCGGTTATCTGGATAAAAAGTACCTAAAAACCTGGCCGGTTACCTGATTGCTATCAAACAACTTGAAAATGATGGAGCAGAATTTCTCAGGATTACCACGGGGAAAATATTGCTTCAGCATCTGTGCAAGGCCCTGAAAATGACAGAAGACGTGACATAAATTCTATATTCAGCCAGTCACAAATTCGTGTAGCAACATAAAGAAACTGGTGAACAAAACGTAAAAGAATACACGGACATTGCTCATGGTATAAATGACTTTAAAAAGGTTTTCTGAATAAGAGCTTCATGCAGAGTACTATAGTGTTGCCTACATTGTCACGTATATCTTTACATTTGCAGTTACGCTTTAACTTAGAAATATCAACTGATTTGTCATCTGGATAGCAAAGTTCATGATGAAAATTACCAATGTCATCGTAAACAAGTAATTTTTAACATAAACGTTACAGACTACGACAGATTTCAGTCAGATTCTGCCAAAACTGGATGGACTTCCTGTGAGAATTATTTGCCAGTTCAGTTTAATTGTTGTTGCTATAAAATAGTCACTTTTAGTCAAACGTTTTAGGCAGATATTAACGTGACGTTGTATGATTGCACCTAGTCATTATTGATATGTGAATGGGCTTGAAAATCAGTATCACATGTTGAGATTTAACCAAAAATAAAACAGGTTCTACTACAAAAGAAACAGAAATTTAGTTGCGACTTTGTAAGGTGAAACTGTGTCAAATTTCAATATTCTCCTGTTTGCATCAAAATAATGAAAACTAAATTGAAAATACTGCAAAAAGGAAATTGGATCCATTCACTTCCTATGTTAAGGCTGAGTTTCATTAAATTCATCTGATAACATGCAAGTCCATCAGCCATAAGCACACAGATCGAATCCTCTACAAGAATCAATGAATCACCCGCATCATGAATTTGAATAATTCACTAGTTTGTTCAATCCACTGAGTATTCATTATGATAGGCTATTTAACCTTGATGCCTTACCTCATGGTCAAGTACACCACCAGGGCAGTCGGTCATGAACCCTCGGTACCAGCAACTGATCTCTTTCCTGGTGACTGTAAGAAGGAGAATCGATTTCCCATAATGCACTACAGTCAGTCAATAAGGATAATCAACTTCCCATAATGCACTACAGTCACTCAATGAGACGTGTAACCATAGTGCATGGATGCAATACTAACTGTACTACAGCGGTATTTATTTAACAGACTGTGAAACAAATTCTCATCAAACAATTTCTGTTTAAAGTCCCGTTTCGACATTAACTTCTGACATGGCGCAACTCACACGGCGCAAGATGGTAAGTGTCAAGTGGCCATGTACACCCAAACACACAACTCAGAAACAGTGGCAGGGCAGAAGTTGTAGGCAGGAATGTGGAATACTCATGCGCAAAATGCAAATTGCAGGGGTCACAGTATCATTGTTGTTGTTGTTGTTGCTGTGGTGGTGGTGGTGCTCCTAATCCCCCCAGTGTTTGTAATCCATGACAATGAGTTTTGCTTTGATCAGCTGATTAATGCTTTCAATCAGTAGGCTTTCTGCACATAACTAAGCATTTGAATTGACTCCAGACTCGCCTGTCAACTGTCTGATGACTATTTCCTAACAAAATGAATGATGGTCAAGGTTAAAGTTAAAAGACAAGGCACTGAACAGCTGATTAGCAAGTCGCAGAAATTGTACAAAAATGATCACCAGTATATATGTGCATTTTTGCACAAGTGCAAGAGATGATCCCTTCCTCCTTGCACTAGTTTTTTGTTTAGATGGATATTTGACATGGAACAAGATGATCGGGCACAACTTGCTCTACCCCACAAATGGGTGACAAAAGTTGTCATCATGCTGTCAACTCATTCCGTGTCAGTTCTGTTTACACACATACTAGTGCCGGATCATCTCGTTCCGTGTCAGATGAACCATGTCAACTTTTGTAGAGTAAACAGGACTAAAGTCCTTTAATGATGCACCACTGATTTTCTACCCTTAATTTCTCATTCAGAACATATGCTTGACCGTAATCTCTTTGTGTACAACTAATATGGCTGACAAGCGAAATTTTATTTATACTGAATTTTTCCACAAAAAAAAATGAAAAATTTTGGTTGATCATATACTTATGCAGATGGTGATATTCCAATTATCAGCAGCAAGGACATCACAACGGAAAGTGTCAGTTTTGGCAAAGATTTTGTGCTAAACAAGAAGAGAATTACAGCTCCTGGCCAATAGCTGGGTCTGAAGAAACATCTATATGTACGTTAGTAGTGACTGATGATTGGTCAGTTTATGGTTTAAGCTGATGACAGTGCTGTCCTGGGTTCTTGAAAGTTAGCTACAGTTCCCATTGTGTTGAGCAGTAGATAAATGATTTTCAGATGGCATCAAGATGACATTTTTGCAATTCCCACATGAATTCCACTTTTTCACAATTTAAAAATAACATAAAGAATTAAACAAATAATAGAATTTAAAGTAGACAAAAAACCAAAATTCAACATCAAAACCATGCTTAAGTGGTCAACAAACCATTAAGTGGTCAACAAACCATTAAGTGGTCAACAAACCATTAAGTGGTCAACAAACCATTAAGTGGTCAACAAACCATTAAGTGGTCAACCAACCCTTAAGTGTTTTGAATTTTTTATTCTTTTGATGGACTAGCTCATTCAAATCGGAGATAGAAGCATTACGTTTATAGTAATATAGTCATATAGTATGTTCATATAGTATGTTCATATAGTATGTTCATATAGTATGTTCATATAGTATGTTCATATAGTATGTTCATATAGTATGTTCATATAGTATGTTCATATAGTATGTTCATATAGTATGTTCATATAGTATGTTCATATAGTATGTTCATACAGTATGTTCATATAGTATGTTACGCATCCGGCCTACAGAGATTCCCATGGTAAGCTTCTACTAAGAACAACCCTCAGGAAGGGGTTTGTGCATCTAGGGAAAAGCAGCACCTCAAATTACACATACATATCCATAAATACCAACAGCACTTGAACGAAAGCTATACAGACCAGTAGCTAACCTGTGTATGACTGAACATCAAAATTACAGCTACAGAATTGGTACGTTGGCAGATTAGCAAAGTTCGCCCTATTCAGTTCGCCACATCTCTATTTGTGGTCCTTTCACAATGACGAGACTTACACTGAAATCTAGTGTGTACAACCATGCATACGTTTTTGCAACACCGACACTCAAATGACACCTACCTTCTACGCTGCATCCGTTTAGAAGAAACACAATGTGATAAACGCCATTTTCTCACAGCATACCTCAACCATTCTTGCAAAAAATACAGCTATCGATCATTTCAAAACAGTATAACCCTGTCATTTGCTCTAGTTTTGGATTGGTGAATTAAGTGACATCTCTTAGGAGCTGGAAAAAAGTTTGCCAGAGAATAATTTCGTCAAAATTTCGTTTCCAGGATCGATGGTTAAAATATTCAGTACAGTAGTGCACTGGTAACTTGTGGACTTCAAAAAATCTTGTGAAAAAAGAACAGTGGTAGAAGAATCATCGCAAACATAATCTGGCCAACAGACAGTGCTCTAGTTCGTGGCACTCAAAGTTGACACGTCATCGCTCCACAAATTTTACTTTAAAATGATCAATTAGCGGCAAACATAAAGCATGTTTTTGCATTACTAACCAAACCAGTTTATTCAAGGCAGAGTGCAATTTTTAATGAAATTAACTCATCGCAAACATTTCTAAGTCTGGTAAACATGCCACTTTTGGCCAAATCGCGTGACCTAATGTATAAAAGTCTGAAGTGTGAACGGTTAGCAGAAGGTCCCGGGTCAGTGTCCGATTGGGACAAACACCTTTTCGAACTTATATTCAATAGGTCATGTGATATGTGCCTCCAGGTGGCGTGCTGACCAGATTTAGAACTTTTTGCGATACATATTTCCATGCCGGCTTAAGATTTGAATATTCATAATTATAACTTAATGTCATTATTTGTTTTGATCACTTTATGATCGATCCCAAGCTGTATACTAATACACCTTTGCACCACATTTATAGAGGTAACACTGCTGTGTGTGAACTTACAATTCTGCTTAATCTCAAGATCGTGTACGAGTGAACATCATATGAAATTCAATATTAAAGTAATCAGGTGAAAGCTTTTGTTCATTGTTAAGAATTTTTCTAATTTTAAGCATCATGATCACCCATTTTCTCCTTAACCAGAACTTGTTTCACAGAATCAAAGGAATATGTGAATGATCAATTATTGTTTGGTGAATAACAAATAAGATTGTTATTACAATCAGTTGAAAAATGCAAGTTGGTTTAAAATTTACATAATTTTATCAACATGACAACATGTGAATGGCTTTAGCACAGTGCAAATTTTTTCTACGTGAACGTGAGAAATTTCCTAATGTATGCCAAGTTCACGGCCAGCAGCACAAATCAGATAACAATAAACAGTAACACACAGTCACACTGGGTTTCCAATGACTGTCTGCTGTACAAGAACTTGGAATCCTCCTTAACCTCAAGATTAAGCCAAAGTGAGTGTTGCGTGAACTTGGAATACGCGAGGCAACTTGACAACTTCACTCAAATAATCACGTTAATGTTAATAAAAATTTGCACTGCACTAAATCAAATTGCGTTTGAATACAATAATGTCAATTTTAACCAACTTTTTCAACTATGGACGATCAGTTTCACCAAACAATGATCGATGTAGCCATTCACATATTCCTCCGGTTCAGACACAAGTTACGGAAAAAGATAAAATGGTTGATCGCGACGCCAACAATTACAAAAAGCCTTTTCACCGAACAAAAATTTCACTTTTTTGCCTTAAATAATATTGAATTCCAAGTTCACACATACGCGATCTTGAGATTAAGCAGGATTCCAAGTTCACGCACAGCATGTCCACTAACTCACAATTTGTTCTAACAGCCAACGTCCCGGCTACATCAGGCGGTGCTGAGTCGGGTTTACTTTTACAACCACCCATCACAAATGCTGATGATATGAAATCATCTTGAAGCAAAACCTGGGAACAGCGGAAGCACAAAATGAGAACGATCACCGCTCTTTCCCACTGGTAAACTTCATTCTTGTGACTTTCCCGAACCAAGTAATGTTTTTCTACCTCCAAATGATAAACACAGTGTGAGTGCCCTCTCGTGGTCAAAATGAAACTAAGTCCCTCAGTCTGGAGCTGCAGTGCATGCCTGAAAGAGTCTCGGGGAAAATCATATCAGAAAACTCGCCTCTAAGTGGGCTATTATCCAGTGGCAGATCTACGTTTTTGATAACGGGGAGGGGTTAGGATTCGCACGAATCCGAGACGCGTAGCACCGAGAGGAGTGAAGGTCGGGAGAGGTTTCCGTCCCACTTCCCTCGTTCCACTCAGTTTCCAAAAGTCCTTTTTAAAACTGTTTGATGGTTGCGCTTTTCTGATTGCGCAGTCTAGAACCACTGTCCCTCCAAGCCTGTTGCTTCTGTTGAATTGTTTTGGCGTCAATTTTCTTGCTCTCCATTTATGACATCAATTCTGTAATCAGTTTTGTAAGAAAACTCTTTCCTCTGAAAAGTGTCGGTTCTGACCTTTTTCAGGGGCGGATCCAGGATTTTGAGTTAGGGGGGCCAGAGCAAAGTATTAACCAGAATTTTCACCCTCAGACTTTCGCAACCCCGAACTACCAAATAGAATCTGGGAGAATTTTGGGGGGGGCATTGCCCCCTTGGCCCCCTCTAAATTCGCCACTGTTTTTCAGTACTCATTTTATTGAGCCATCAGGAAAATACGTCTCAGTGCACTGATTCTACCTACAACCGTGTGCTGTCATTGAAACCCACGTGATCACAGTTTCTTTGAAGCACTGCTATAGTTAAATAGATGAAACGGCACAGAATACATTGAACCTATCCAAAGCAAGGCGTCGTCTTCTCTCTAAGAACACTTTCCGGCAAAATTAAATGAAAATCCGCAAAGGAACTCTAAAGATAGAGACAGCCGTAACTCACTTTTTTGAGAAAAAATCCATTCGGAGGCACAGCAGTGGTCCAATTGTTGTCCACTTTAAAATAGAACTAAACTTGCCAAATTGTGACCGTGCGAGGCGTTAAGAAGATATACAAAACAAAGATGTCAACAAGAGCAACGCGGAGCATTGAAATGCGCCCACGATAGTGCTGCAAAAGGTGTGCTTGAATGAATAATTTTAGAATTATAAGCTAACGAAATCCTAAGAGGCAAACGTAAAACAAAACAATATAAGGAGCCACATTACGGTGTTTTCCCGTTGCTCCCAACTTGTTCGATTCTATAGCCCAACAAGAAGTTGGGAAGAACACTCCTCATAGCCCATAACGCTAAATCGCCGTGAGAGACCGTCCGGAGTTGGTATATGGTGCAACTCTGGAAGGTCTGGGCTCTGAATATCTTACATAGTCTTACATAGACGAATTTAGGGGCGGGGCGCCCCTCCCCCCCTCTTGGCTGCCGCAAGCAAAATGAAACAGCAACAGCGTGAAGCATGAGGAAATATAGAGTTCAGCAACTAGAACCGGTAGCGGATGAGGGGGGGGGTGGCTCAGATACGGTTTTGTTTTAGTCCACCGGTAGATTTCCTGAACGGAAGGTCCACAGCCAAACCCCCGCAACTTTCGGACCCCTGTGCACATACAATCNTGTAACTCGTCATCTCTTGCCCTTGCCCTTGCCGCAGGGGAGAGTAGGGATACGTCAGAGTGGGTAGGGGTGGTGGAGATGGGTAGGGGTGGGCAAGGGTGGGCATGGGTGCGGGTAGAGGTGGACATGAGTTGGTAGAGGTTGGTAGAGGTGAGTACCGGAGGCAGCGAGAGCCCTGTTCACTAAGTGCCGTGGGCAGAGCTGCCGGCCGCAGCCAGTGAGAGCCCTGTCCCCTATGTGCCGTGGGCAGGACGGGTCGAGCTGCCCAAGGCAGCGAGACCCATGTCCCCTAGGTGCCGTAGGCGGAACGGGCGAACTGCAGAAGGCAGCACCGATGGGGACCGACGACAGCAAGGCGGGCCTCGGCCAAGCTTCCGAAGGCAGCGTCGACGGGGAACGACGGCAGGTAGGCGGGCCTCCGTCGGACAAGCTTCCGAAGGCAGAGCCGACGGGACCGACGGCAGGTAGGCGGGCCTCGGACAAGCTACCGAAGGCAGAGCCGACGGAGACCGACAGCAGGTAGGCGGGCCTCGGACAAGCTGCCGAAGGCAGAGCCGACGGAGGCCGACAGCAGGTAGGCGGGTCTCGGACAAGCTGCCGAAGGCAGAACCGATGTAGGCCGACGTTGCCGTTGCCGTTGCCGTTTTTACCGTTGCATTTGCCGTTTTTGCCGTTGCCGTTGCCGTTTTTGTCTTTGCTGTTGCCGTTTTTTGCAGACGAAAATCGGATTGCTCCGCAACGCCTTGGCTTCACCGACGAAGTGGGGATATAAAATCGAATTAATATTCCTCTGTGAAATTGTGTCGTGTTGGTGAGTTTATGAGGCCATAAAGGCTTTTGGATAGGTGCAAGCAAAATTTAGAAGGTTTACGTCTGACCAAATTGAGAATGCAGAGTTGTATAGTCCAAACAGATGGAAATGCATCGGACCCTTTACCCAGATAAATCAGCGTCTCTAATCATGACATAATCATTTACATCCGATGGCTAGCTGTGAATGCAACAGGAAACAGCGCCTCTGGCGACTGCACCATTTACATCACCTGCAATCAATCTTAGAGTCCCTTTTGTTACAGAATAGACGACATATTGGATTGAGTTAGTTGAATGTGAGTTCAGGTTTGCGGCGTGGACACAATAATTTACCACGGAGTATATTGGCGAAGAAACTATTTATGATTTAGACCACATGCAGCTCCAAAACTCTTCTTCAATTGCCCGGCCTTCTCAGATTATGAGTGATTCCCAGGCCTAATTCAAGTGACAGTTGAAGTGACACTTCCAAAGCCCACCTATATATAGTGTATGTTCGGAGTAACGAACAATTTGAGACCAGCCTCCCGTTCAGTAACGCTAGGACCTCGCTAAAGAGCAAGACTTCGAGAGATTACGTGAGATATTGTCGTGTATTTTAAATGAGAACATGTGACTGTGACTAGGTTTTAGCTAGGTCCTAGCGTAGGTCCTAGCATCTACTGAACGCACGCCAGTCTTACACCTGCCAACCGTAAGTGGTCATAATCAAATGTAGGCCTAAGTTTCTTGAACGGAAGATGAGTTTACAGTTTACTGTTATACCATTCCTTAAATTGCGCATCCAATACATTGGAGAATTAAGAACGCCCGGGGGGACTTCCCCGTAGGCACGCGGCCAAAAAAATTCTGATACCGCTTTAGGGACTAGGCGAACATGTTTCCTTCGAATATTTTGGACGCGGTTGCTTCTCTTACACATAGTGACATCCCAGCGCATTAGGCAAACGTATACACACATCCGCAACAGTTCTTACGTACAGTACATTAACATGGTGGTGATTTATTGATTTCATTTCACATAATATACACAAAGGATTACGCACATAAACAGAGAAGTTATTGTCAATTATACATTTCGTCAACACATTTTCGCACAATTCATATTATTTCCATAGGTGCTTTACGCATATAAAATTTGTAATCCATAAAGGCAACATATCATAGGGAGAATATGACCAAGTAATCTCGAACGACCTCGCTCTTTGGCCAAACATTTCCACTTTCTTGGAGCAAATATATCTCTATGCCCCGTTACTTCTTCCGTGTAAACCATGTTTTTTTCCAATAAAGCTATCNTGGTCATAATCAAATGTAGGCCTAAGTTTGTTGAACGGATGATGAGTTTACAGTTTACTGTTATACCATTCCTTAAATTGCACATCCAATACATTGGTGAATTAAGAAGGCCCGGGGGGACTTCCCCGTAGGCACGCGGCCAAAAAAATTCTGATATCGCTTTAGGGACTAGGCGAACATGTTTCCTTCGAATATTTTGGACGCGGTTGCTTCTCTTACACATAATGACATCTCAGCGCATTAGGCAAACGTATACACACATCCGCAACAGTTCTTACGTACAGTACATTAACATGGTGGTGATTTATTGATTTCATTTCACATAATATACACAAAGGATTACGCACATAAACAGAGAAGTTATTGTCAATTATACATTTCGTCAACACATTTTCGCACAATTCATATTATTTCCATAGGTGCTTTACGCATATAAAATTTGTAATCCATAAAGGCAACATATCATAGGGAGAATATGACCAAGTAATCTCGAACGACCTCGCTCTTTGGCCAAACATTTCCACTTTCTTGGAGCAAATATATCTCTATGCCCCGTTACTTCTTCCGTGTACACCATGTTTTTTTCCAATAAAGCTATCGCAGACATCTCTCTTTCTCTCTCTAACCTAGAAGGTTTCGTATTTCTCTTGGTATTTTCACTTTCCTTTCTGGGCTACGTGTAGTTGTTTGGTTCGAGCCTTGTAATGGCGCGGGGGGCGACCCCGTTACATCTGCAATGTCACGCAAACTGATTTTAAGACCTGAAAAACTTTTGAATACTCTTAGAAAAGGAGGAATGTTTAGTAATGACTTTGATCTTTCCTTCCATTCAAAATTACTTTTAAGACTTATCTCTTAAAAGAGATAAGTCTAAAAGTTGGTCTTACACTTCCACTTCGCTATTTTGAGCACCGCACACATTAACCTGCAGCTATGGGTTTATTCACTTAAGTTTTTCGTGAAACAGACCCCAAGTCAACTAGCGCCATCTTTAAATCACATGGTTTACGAAACCATTCAGTGGACCGGGCGCATTTGTAAGGCTCTTGCTATTCGTTGAAATAAATGTGGACTTACATGAGAAATCTTCGTTTGGAAAGGTGTCCTTCAGGGTCCATTCAAAATATTTTTCCACGTTGCTGCAGGCTTCGATGTCGTTCCAGTATTTTGAAACCTGAAAACCGTTATTAAGAACTGTTAACAGCCTATTTGCCCTGTTCTCAAGGTATTAACAAACAACACGGGGACCGCCAGTAACGTGAAGTAACTTGTCATGCCTATATTTTTCTTTGTAACTACGTGATGCTTCAGTTTTATGCAACTTGTCTGACACCAACCACACACATTTTTTTATTACACTGAAAACAAATAGCTCAAGATGGAAATTGCGATATTAGTGTGGCAAAACAACTGACTGAATTCAGCTGTGACGTTAAACTGTCCAGTTTATTTATTGACATTTGTTTTAATTATGCTTCCAGCGACACCGGAAGAATATCATCAGTATAACAAACTAGGAAATGAGAAATGCTAAATGTCTCCAATAACAAAATATTTTTGTGGCTGAAATTTGGATGATGAGGGATGATTTTGATAACTTCGTAGGTAGTTGAATTGTTATGATATCGCACGGGTTGATTCTTACCTATCGTTGTGGTTAGCTGCGCAGTTAAAATTGCATTCTACTTAATGTTTAGCTGCCAAAACGAAAAATGAATATTTAAAAGTCAATTAAGCTCATAAAATCTTACTAATTTTCTTTACAGTGACAGTGCTCTATTTCCATTAACAAAATGAATATCGAAAACATCATAGACTCAAGGAAATCATTCAAAGTTTGTTGAGGTTGGACAGCCCTAAACCATGTAAGTCCGAATATAACGCGTATACATACAGGCATTACCTGCGACATGAATTGACGCTGATTCGGCGACTGCAACAATTCAGGATGAGGTTGGAAATGGGTTTCTAAAATCATTACCAACCTCACTCGTTTAAGAATTCCATTTTTGGCAGCTTAGGCAATTCATCGTAATTTACCTTTAACCAGAAGAGTGTGATTGGCCAGTTAATTCACCAAAAACACGCAGAGGCATTCTTGCATAGGTCCTGACCACCTGATCGGCAGAGCCGTCGATTCTCTGGTTGACCCCTCTTGGGAGTACGGTGCCGCTATAAGTTAAATTTGCGTCCACTAGTAATGATTTCGACATCTGGGATGCGCTCCTTTGATCAAGTCTCAAGCGAGACCACAAAAAATCATGAGAGTGAAAGGCGTTTTCACAACTATGTTCGAGGCCTTTCAATCGTAACCTAACAACTTAGCGGCCATATGTTGCGTAGTCGTTTGTGGGTGAGTTTAGAATGTTGGATTATATGGGATGGAATTCACGAATTTTGCCACAAGTGTCTGGTTAATGTCTTGAGTCTACGGAATGCAGATCTGTTTGCGCTCGATCCCAGGTGTGACCATCGCAAATACCTTTACGTGTATGGTTGGCCAAGTATTACATAGGCTCCCAAGTCTATTGTTAAAAACAATTATCGTTGTTATTATATTTGGTTACTGATTGGCTGATTTATCAAAAAATAGATTTTTTACTGTCACAAGTATTTATACAATTATTATTTATGTGGTTATTTATTTTCATTATTCTTGGCTTAATTTTGACTGATTGATTTAATACTGTTCAGAAATGTTTTGCACCAAAGTTATTAACAGTTCTTATTGTCTATTACCGCCATTATTTCTGACTTCTGATAGCATAAAAATTATTTTTGTCATAATTCTGACATTATGACATTAATCAAATCGGACTTAGCCTATATTGTTCTCGGAAAATTTGGACACACCAAGCTCCGCGAAGTAGACATCAATTGTTGTTTATCAAATACATGATAGGGCGATTTTTGCTCTCTATTGCATCTTCGGCACGCCTAATCATTCCAGTATTCCAAATGAAGAATGCGTTTTGGGCGCCCGTTACTAGACGATGGAGCGTGACTTTGTTGAGCAGTACTGAGGTCACAAGATGTAGCTTATTACGCTTAATGGATAATGCGGGTGAGATCGTATTACATTTATAAACTTTTTCTCAGAGATTGAACGTTGTTCGAGAACGTTCCGTACATAACACGATCAACCCCCATACCCGAATGGAATTAGTAAGAATGCTAGATCACTCACGGTGCAGTAGTGGCGCATGTTGTTGAACATACGCTTCATGTTGGACACAAATTCTCTGAGAGAGGCGTAGTGTCGGTTGGTCAGTTTGTAAGCTATCTCTTGCAGGCTTATCGGGAATTTCACTATACTGTAATAATCTGGCAGCTGTAAATGGTGAAAGAGAAGCACATTGCGACGATTCTCACTTGAGCTCGATGAAACTACATAGCCAACGTGCACAACAAATTCCGAGCCTGTGTGAAACGCAAACGGTTACCCAAACAAAATGCACACACTGCTAGGTTGTGATGTCTTGCAGTAGACTACACGATTAGAGCGAATCACACATACATGTACATTCTGGTGAACGACACCCTGGTTACTTAAAATGCGGGTGCACCCATTACGGCGTTTTCCAGTTGTTCCCAACTTCTTCGATTCTATAGCCAACAACAAGTTGGGAAGTTTACCCCTGTAGCCAATATCTTACGCGACTGACATTCATGGTTGGAGGGCAAGCTCTCTTTTGTTCGATAATTTCAATAAGATCGCCATCTAGCCTGACTGGGTTGTGCTGTTAAAATGAAAGTTAAGTTATAACATATTTGAACATAAACCAATAGGATTTCTGAAATGGTCGTCAAATGGTGATCATGTTTAGTTTTTGAATCGCCAAAATCGCCCAACTGCAACCGAAGTTACGATAACCTATTCTTTCGGAATGTTTCAATTCACTCTGGGTTTGACGGTGTTCACACGTGGTATGTAATAAGCCTGGAAGATAATTGGCCTGCCTGTTGTCATAACAGACAAAAGACTATGCTTTGCTGTTAACCAAGAAGGTAGATGTTATCACAGGCTCAGAACCCCCTACGTCTGGTAAAGTCACTGAATGGGAAAACGCTGTCATGCATCCAACCTTATAGTTGACCAATAGAACAAATGTGAAACACATGCTTTCCAACGTCATTAGATTCATTTTCAGAATTCCATGCTGTTAGCTCTATATAATGTAAATTCCGTAATGTTATAGCATCAGGAAGTCATCGCAATAGCAATAGATGTCGCAAACCGTACTGTTGGTATCATAACATTAGAACTCAGTGTTCAACTTTCCACGTCACGAAATCGTTGGTTAATAAAGGATCAAAACCAGCCTGCCCATGCACAAGGCGAGTGGCCTCTAGTATAAGAAAAATTTCAGTAAGAGTTTGCCATTTGCTGAAATTGACAAGTAACTGGGTAATGTAATGAAATTACTCTTTAGTAATTGCCCTACCTGATCTCGTTTAATAGGAAACCTGAAGATATCCGCTTGCACGTGGTTGTGCACAGCGTTCACAATTTGACGACATTCCTGCGGAAATGAACGTGGTATATACGGTATTAACATAATCACACATTTTTATACAATTTCTGGTTTGTACACGTTTTGGTGACTATGACCACGTCAGACATTGACCACTGTTTTTACATGTAGCTGCATGTGCTTTTTCTTATTTTTATCTAAATGTTACATAACTTGCACGTTTGTTTTCAATTGTATTTTATGCATTCCTCATATACTAGCTGTTCTCCCATACCTGTGTATATCGAAAACCTCGGGCCTTTGGCGTTGGCATAACCTCTTCAACAGACGTCGAAGGTTTGTTGTCGTCTGGACTTTCCTTCATTTTATTTTGAAAGCCAAGTTTTCGTCGAACCCCGGGCTTTCGTTTATTCGGCAGTGTTGAAAACCGTGGCTGTTCCCCATCGTAAGCGTCTAGTTCACTGCACTGCCTTTTCCGAGAGGCGACACAGTCGGTGGAAAAGGCAAGTTGTTTCTCTTGAATGTCTATGTGGAACACAGGACTATTCTCACAAGATGTAACTACGGGTGACTTGTATGGGGTCGTGCTGTTGCTGTCGAAATTACAGAATTGCCCCGCTGTATTTTCAACAATGGCATGAGCTTCGACGTGTTTTTGTTGCAGGTAGTGGTGCTGCTGCTGCTGTTTTTGAAGTTCTAACTGTTGGTGGCACTCGTGTTCCTGTTGCTGATGACGACGTACCTGCTGTTGCCAATTATTCTGAGATAAAAACATTTTGTCAGGTTCTTCTAGTGTCTCTGGGATTGATTTCCCCAGGTCACGTGTAAGATAGTGAACAGTCTGTGTAATCTTCCCAGCCAGAGACTGGAGATACCTTTGTCTATTGCGAACATAGGATAGTTTCGTCTGAGTATATTTATTTGCAGTTTTCTCCTTGAAAAATAGATTGCCTGTGTCGTGCAGAGCCTTGAGGCTTTCCATGGTAGTTGGCGTTGGTTTTGGTGTGCTTGGAGTGCCCCTGAGCTGCAGTGCCCGAGTAAGCTTTGCCTTCATCGGAGTACTCACGGTAGGCGTTGAATGTGTCGATGGAAGCAAGTCAATGTCCATGCAGTAGTCTGCGTCCGTGTCACTGTACACAACAGTTTGTGACATTTTGTCGACTTTTCCTGGAATACACGATACGTATTCCGTTACAGAGGCACCCCTCTCAGACAAATCCATTTGGAGCCTTTCGAGAATTGGTACAGTTATACTATTAATAGCTGTATCGATGCCATTTTGTTGCAAATCGGTGGTATACGAATCGAGTAAACACGTTTCCTTCGTTTGGCAATCATTGGTGTTTTCAGTGACGTAATCATTGTCGTACGGTAATTCTTCCTCGTGGTCAACAATGTTCACGTCACAATTTTTGTTGTCTGCTTCAGATATTACGTAACTGATTTCTTCACCCTCCTCTGGAAGGTTTTCTTTAACAGGCGAACTTTGCTTAAGGATTTTGATGTCAAGGTGATCAATACCATGGCAAAGCTCTTCATCCGCTTCCGAATTTGATTTGCATTTGTAGTCGTCATCCGAAGTCGGAGTGTTTTTGTCGTCTGCAAGATGTTGACGATGCACCGGACTGTCGCCACCTATGACTGAATCAGACTTGGTTTCTTTGACGTGTGCTCGGTGGAATGAATCTCCTTTATAGTTTTCTTGAGTGCCTTCACTCTCACGAATTACAGCCGGAGAAAAGGCGTTGAAACTGTCATCTGTTTCGTTTCCACCAGTAAGACAAAAACTCGGACTGTCAGGAAGAATCGAGGCATCGGGTATGTCCAGTCGCGGACGTTTGGCCAGCGATGTTTCTGTTGCGTCAAAGTGACCCGTAAACCGTTTTGTGATGTGTGGCTGCTCCGTTCTCCCATGCCCTCGCCCACGACATTTTCCCGATCTGCGAGGAGTGCTTGTTCGCAGTGGCTTTACACTCAAGCTCTTGGGCGATGAGTTTCCATACGATGGCTGAAGAGTTGCTGTTACAAATAAGTTTGGTCGCCCTTGGCAATATCCTACATAGTGACGGATTTGACGTGCAAAGACAGTGACGTAAGTGATGGATGACCTAATGATAGATCGCAAATAAGATGGCGACACAACATACTCGTTGGTGATAAGGCTTGTACGCGAGGCTGTGAGTGTTGTTAGAATTTTAAGTGTGTTGTGAATGGTCTGCTTGAAAGAGTGAAATAAGTGCCATAAGGTAGCTGTGTCGTTGGCAGCAACCAGTTCGCTGTTGATGAATTGATGAGTAGAGTTTCCCAAGAGAACCAACTCTCTTCCCATACACATTGCTTCGTTCATGACTTGTCTTTCGTTCCTAGTCTGTGCTCCTCGAACCGTCTGCTCAATGTAGAACATTGACTGGTCACAGGCGGGGTTACTGTTGGACTTAGTGATTCTGCGATGACTGTCAATCGTGAGATGTGACGGAGGCTCATCAGAACAGAACATGCACGGACAATCTTTTCTAAAATTGTCCCCTTGATCACTCGATTTCATTGACAACGAGGAGTCACTTTCGCTACTACTAGCATGTTGGGTTTCTTCCCATTCTGCTTCACATGGGTTACTTTTCACAATACGACCAGTGTAGTCTGGCAGAAGGCTGTTGCTAACTGTCTCATGTTTGCGGACGTTTTTACTTCGCTGCGCCCACCACCGTTTCTTAACCGATGCATGTTTTGTCGATTTCCTCGTAGTTTTTTGTTCTTCAGTGCAGTTGATCAAGCCTTTGACGTCACCATGTCCATTTTGTGTATTTGCCAAGCCGTACAACGAAATCGATTTTGCTGACGTTGTAGAACTTATTTTTGTGCAAATAGTGTCATTGTCTGTAAATGCCTCCTGTCTTGGATTTGCCCGGCTCGTGTACTCTAACGATGTTTTTACAGCCTGATCATAGGTAGTATAGGGAATCGTATCCTGTGTTTGTTTTTTAATATAGTTTGTGTTTGCCTGCCTTAAATCTGTCGGTGATTGCTTCTCCTTGGTGACTGAAAATGGTTTTCTACTGTCTTTCACATCCGAAATAAACTTTCCATGAGGTCTTTCTGGTAAATTCTGCAATGAAATTGTAATGATTTCCAAGTTAATTTCGAGAACAATGAGATAGACCCTGGAGCTTTACGAGCCAACCACCGTCACATAATATATTTGGAAACTGAGAGCAGCGCCACTAGTCGAAGAATTTTTGCAGTTGATGAAATGTCCTGAATCGTAGCCAGGATCGTTCTCACAGTTCGTAATATTGGCAGTGCTTATTTTGGGTAACCCACACATATAGCTCGCGTCTTTTGATTCAATTGTAATGGAGCATTTTGCAAACAGAATCTTGCCGTCAATCCACTTATGTGCATGTACGACCCTATAAAAATAGCTAAAATTGACTGAGTTCGGGAAACCAAAATGGCTGATAGATTCATAATGAATTTTTCCAGTACTATGCTTTATGCACTCCTTTCAAAATATTGTGAGGATTTATGTTTGAAATTTTCCACTTTTGCATAAGGGGCTATCCAAAACAGGACTTTAAAAAAGTTGCACAGAGTTGACGATAAAGGCTTACATATCCTTAATTCATCATTTGCATACGTCGTGAATCATTCAGAGCACGTAAAAGCTGCCCATAGCTTACCTGATGGTGGAGTTGCGGCGCTAGTGTCAAGCATGCAACGTCCACTCTGCACTGGGTGAATTGAGTCGGTCTGGCACAGACCGGACACTCGACCAGGTGGTTTTCCACGTACTTGGACGTGTTCCATGCCATGACTAGACACTGAAATTGATATTGGACAGTGAAACTGTTAGCTTTGAACACATAATTACACAAATGGTTGCTTGGCGATCCTGAGGATAACAATGTCGATGGAATTCGTGAATAGTATTATGTCGAGTCACAAATGATACAGAAGTAGCAACGGATAAAATAATAAGTTTCAGGGCATTCAAGTTGACTACGTCCGAGAACAAATAAAAACTCTGAGCTCCAGTAGTGCCAGTTGCATAGATAGCATTGATGCCAAACTATTAAAACTGGCGTCTCAGCAAATAACTGAGCCCCTTACCAAAATCATGAATTTAAGTTTTTAAAACGGCCACAATTCCTAATGCATGGAAGATGGCGGTCGTTACTCCTGTCTTTAAAGACAGTGAAAAATCCAGTTGTGAATATTATAAACCAATATCGGTCCTCCCTGCAGTGTTCAAAATTCTTGAAAGGTGAGTCCAGAAGCAGCTTCACCAGTTCCTGGAGGAAATTTCCTTCTATTGACAGCACAGTTGGGTTTCTGCCCCCTGCATTCCACTCTGACTCCAAACATGCACGCTACTGAGTTTATCTTTAAGAACATGGATCAGGGGAGGCTTACAGGTGTTGTTTTTGTTGACCTTAAGAAAGCTTTTGACACTATGGACCATGGTATCCTATTAAAGAAACTAGAGTCCTATGGAGTTTACGATAACGAACTATTTTGGTTTCAAAACTACTTATACGACCGCAAACAGGCCACCAAATACGGTGGTATTGTTTCTGACTACTCAACCGTTATCACGGGCGTACATCAGGGTTCCACTCTGGGCCCTCTATTATTCACTGTTTTTGTTAACGAGCTCCCTACTGTCCTCCACAACAGTGTACCAGTTTTATATGCTGATGACACAGCAATTATGTCCCAGCTGGATCAGTAAAAGAACTTGAGACTTCTCTCAACGATAAGCTAGCCCTTATCCATAACTGGCTGGTTCAAAATAAACTCACTGTTAACGTTAGTAAGACCAAGTCCACGCTGTTGGAAACCCACCAAAAATTAAAACAACAGAAACTGTCCCTTTCTGACAACGGTTCCCTATCGAGAGAGTTGAAAAATTTAAGTACTTGGGCCTTATTTTAGATCCCGATCTTAAATTTAATATGCACATAGATCATATCACAAAGAAATTGTGAAAGCAAATCGGTGTACTTAAACGTCTAGGTAAATTTCTTAATGTCAGCACTCTTAAAACATTTTACCATTCTATTATTCAGCCTCGTATTGGTTATTGTTTACCGGTTTGGGGACATGCCAGCAAGACAAAGTCCAAGTTATCCAAAATAGAGCTGCCAGGGCTATCCTGGGTACTAGAACTAGGGACACCCGGGTCGACGACTTGTAGTCCAAGCTTGGATTTATAAAAGTAAAACAAAGAAATAAATATCTCTCTGTCTGTTGCATGTACAGATGTGTCAATGGCTTGGCTCCAGCATATCTCAGCCGCAAATTCAGTAGGAGTCGATCTATTTACTCTACACGTTCTTCTGTTGCTGGTTATATTTCTTTTAAAAAAATAATAAAACCCGAGACCGGCAAGAGATCTTTTGTTTTATGCTTCTGCTGCAATATGGAACTCCGTTAGCCCAGGAATTAAACGGTCTGATTCAATTAATACTTTCAAAACTAGTAAGTGTCTGTAGTTTACTTAACCATTCTTACACCGTACCTGTCTTAATTATGTCATTTTCACTATTGTAAATACTCTCGCTGTTAAGTATCACATCTTTATTTATTTCATCTCTCTTAATCAAATTTTCATCATTCTCGTCATTCATTTATTACCTGAATCGTCAAGTTGTTTTAGTTGTGTCTTTGTTAGATGTATTTAATTATTGTTCTACTTCTTTATTGCATTAACTTACTGTTAATGTTGAGGGCTCTCTTGGAAAGCAGTGCTATCACTGAAGAGGCCACTATCATTTTAAATATTACAGTTAATAAATAAAATAAATAAATAAATCTGAACAAAAACACCAATAACGGTATGGATTACTCAAGTGAATGTTAAATATTACAGTTACCTGAAATAGGGATATGTTACAATGTCTCCTTTTCAGTTTTCATCGAAACCGTAAGGGAAAGAAAATGTCAAACAAACAAACAAACAAAGGCACAGAATACCAACAGCTTTGCTGGCAGAGGCTTTTACTTCGTTTGGCCTTTTTGCAAAATCATACATTGATACTCGCTGTAGTGTCTAGCATAGTGTATCTGTGGTAACGTGTGTTGGCGACTTTCGCTAACTTTGTCATAGTTCGACCGATATAAAATCCTTGGTTCGACCCTCGCGTTCGGAAAAAGTTTTGTAGAATTACAATAACTCTTGTCCGTTCAGAACCCGGATATCAGTTTCATTTGGAAACACCAACAGTCTCCTAACAAACTGGTTTAGTAAAGCATAGTTTTGTGGAAGTCATGGATCTCGCCGTTCGAAATATCTGTTAAAGTACATAAAACCATCTTGTTTTGATTACATTTTCAGTATCATGGATACCTTCCTTTGTATGCGCTAACTGGGAAGCGATACCGGAGCTAGTTTACAGTGAAACAACACAACAACACGTGTAGGTGAGATAAAAGTTCATATATTATGACAAACTCAAGTACTACAGGTATCGATAAATACAAAATTTATATGATATGTTGAACTGTAAAGGTGGGTGACAATCTGCCACAGATGCAGCAGAAGCCTGCATCCGCCCACCCGAGGGTATGTCACTTCAAAACATAATCGTGAATTTAATATCCCAAAAACGAGAAAATAGAAAAACGACTTCAGTTGAAAATTTATTAGCTCCGCGCACATGAGTGTGAGGTATGAACATACTCAGCGCCAATGTGTCATGTCATCTAACACGAGAGTTTCTTGTAAAATCTTGTGTCGTATCCGCCCTTTTCCGATGTCCCGCGGGAAAGTGAAAAAGCCACAGCGAGGTCAATTACTAGGCTGTCACAGACGTCACAGAATCAACCACTCTCCATTACTTATTACATTATAAACTATAGGAAAACGAGCAGCGATATCTGACCACCTTTCACACTAAACACAACTGAAGATGACTAGTGATGACTAGTGATGTGATTGGTTGTCCCGATTTTTTGTATTACTTGTCGACGAATGAATGATGAGAATTCGAGAACAACTAATTAACATATCGTAAGATAGTGTGTGTGTAGTTGGTCGACTTGTTGGGTTGTTTTTGTTGTTTTTGATATGAAATTGGCTATTTTAAGTACTTTACGGGTTCCTCTGTTTGGCCTTGCATTAAAATTTAATCTTAATGTGTTGTGAATAATCACATTAGCAAGGAACAAAAAATAATCTCATGACTGTCAGTTTTAATCTGAAATAAAAACGTGTCGCTTTTAATTAATAACTATAACTGAGGTAAGAAAATGGTCTTTGATAGAGTGCACTCCTTTTCATGCTACTGACGGTAGATTCTTCAGTTGTGGGCATCAAAACTGCAGACAACCTACAGCTTTGAGGCATCTTACTTGCCAGTGTACATTTCCCCTACCAAAATTGGCCTCCGTGTTAGTTCTGTGCTGGTTAGTGCAATGTTGTCCAGCACAAGAACGTCCTTTTGGTTTCAACTCCAAAAGACAGGCATCCCATTACAAAAAAAAACTCTCGTTTGGTTTCAACTCCAGAGGACAGCGGTTTCCAAATCGAGGCTAAATCCAGACATCAATCTACCAGTAGTCCATTCGTGAACGCTCCCGCGGTCAGTTATCTACCACAGTTCAACTAAAACGGGTACCAGACAATCGAAATGTAATGCGTCAATTTTGGTTAATTTTTATCATATTTCTTCTGGTAAAAATGATCTTAACCTAACTTTTTATGAGGCATTAAGGTTTATAAACCAGTTATAATCCAGGTAATAGCGACTGTTATATTGTCGCGAAGTCGTCACGAAACCGGTATTTGCTCTGCTCCATACAAAATGACCTTAGATGAATGCTTCTGATAAATAGGCTTCGTGACGACAGCGGGCCTTGTACAAATCTACTGTCTAAGTACAATGTGCCGTAAAACGGACCGAGCATATAGACATCATGGGCCGAGTCTCTAACCGTTTCCAATTTGAGGCTAAATCCAGATACCAATCTAGTTCATTGTTAAGTTTTACCGCAGGCCAATGCTACCACGATTGAAAGAATTTCTAAAACGTGTGCCAGAAAATGGAAACCCTGACCCTCTATTTTGGTTAATTGTGAGAGTACTTCTCCGGTAACAACTGACCCTAATCTAACTTTTTTCAAGAAATCCAGACTGTTCGATAAATTGCAGTTCTAGTGCAGGGCATATCAATGTATGTTTGCCATTTTTTTATTGCCACAAAGTCATCGGTGAGGCCATATTCGATCTGCTCCACACACAAGGACTTTAAATCAGTATCCCTGATAAACAGGCTCCTTCGAGAAGGCGGCTCTTGTACAAAGTAGGCCTACCGTAAAACCAGCCGAGTTTCAATGTCTGGTGACGAATTGAAACTTGCGGACCCGGGATGATAAACGTGAGGATGATGGTGATTGTTGTAGACAATGACGTGACACCAGCACTGAGTTCTGATCGGGTTCGTGCATGTGGCCATTGCAACGGAAACAGCAATGGTATTTTGCATTTGGATATTGATTTTAAGGGTTATGGTTTGGTTTAATCTTTTTGGGTAGTTTAAATGCAGCCCAATGGTAAAACGACAAAACCTGCCTAGTAACTTAGTTTTTAACTATAACAATCCAATTGGCTTTCATAGCCCGACACAACCCTTCACCCGACACTTTGACAACACGTGAAGGTTTACCAGTCGAAACGTATCGATACTTTAATTGAGTCTCGAGTAAATTTGCAGTTCTCAGTCAGTACCAGCACACATTGGTCTCATAAATCATGTTTATTTGGGATGCGCGTAGTTGAGATCTAGGAAATCTTGCAAACATGTGTCTCACTTGATTACTTGGAGTGAAGAAATAATTTCAAATTTCGATGTGTATCTTTAGCGGTGACCTTCGACCTACCTTGTAGCAGACGGTGTGGTCACAGGCGAGTCTCATTGGCGTGTCATCTCTCCGTTTGTTGAAGTACGCCCTCTTACAGCACGGGCAGCACGCACAGGCTACATCAGTTGACATTTTACGCAGAGCAGAACTAAAACAAATTGAATTCGTAATTATTCGCGACTATATGCACTTCTTATGACATTGTTTATGAGCTTGCTATGATGCACTAGCTCCAACTAAGTACCCTGTATCAGCTTGTGCAGTCTTTATAAGCCGCAATACCTAATACGCTTGCGTGCCTGGATTTGAGTTACCATACCGCGAATAGTCGTCCAAATTTGCTTATAGCGAATTGAATAAGTCAGTTAAACCCCTTCGTAAAGTTTAAAATGTTGTTTTTGACAGGTATTCGATAGAATATGCATTAAACGAACAGGCATGTAGCTATGTAAAAAATAGTATAGTCTACTTACAAATCTAACCTTTTGTTTTATGCAGATGGCTTTCTAAGCTTCGTCACGTTGGATTTATCTAACTGGAAATTATTTAGCGTTCGCTTTCACGTGAAACCAAATCACGCACCGAATCCCAATTCACAACGTTTCGTAAACACTATACCTAAAAACTACATACGCACGCGACCCATCAAAACGTGCGCTTCTATTGTCTATATCTCATTTTTGTTTGTAACTAAAAATGAAGTAAAACTAACGATGAAATAGGAGAGGGGCAGAGTGTCCTAGTGTGATGGTGCCCGCCTTCTTTACTCCAGGTCGTGGGTTCGAGTCCCACTGGGCCACAATGCTAGACCCTTGAGTCAGGTTTCTAGCTCCTACAACGCGTACCAGACCGCCAGCAATTCAAAAAACGATGAAATAGGAGTCACTAATCTTGGATCGGATTCATTTACCGTCATAAACGAAGCAAAGAATCTTTTGACTCGCCCACGGCTTTTAGCGGAAAAAAGCACATCTACTGAAACAAGTAACCGATATAGAAGATTGTGGTTATACTTTTAATGGCAAATCATTATTTTACCGAGACCTTTACAATGCAGGGCTTATCTTTTGTGATGATTTTTAGATTGTCAATACAAAATTCTTGAATGTGAAAATAGAAAGAAAAATTATGGCTTTCAGGATGCTTCTCCCAAAATCTCCTTTTATCCGGTTACGACAACTTTCATAGGAAAGTTGTTGGTGGGGTTAATAGAAGGTTAGCCAGCCACCTAGCTGTATGAAGACTATCGTCAAAATACATTTAGTATACGGCTTTGTACCAAGGCTAATAGAAGGTTTGTTACTTTTAACAACTTAAGAATCTTTAGATATTTATTTATCAATATATCCAATCCATGGGTTTAAAACGTGTTTATACACAAGCTTTCTGTAAAACCAGATAATTGTATTCTTTATCAAATACTGCACAGAAGACAAAATTTAAGAAATATACAATCTTCCTTTCACTCTGTTCGCAAATCCTCATTTGAAAACGTTTAATAATCAATAAATATTTTTTCATCAAAAAGAGAATCCATATTAACAAGATGTTAAAAATTTTGGTATTTCACAAACCGACCAATGTCACTATTGTGGCTAGGTTCAGTCTCTTCAGTATATGTTTCACAGCTGCTTCTGTGTTAAACGTTTCTGGGATTCCATAAATAAAGTTTCCAACTTGCGTATTGAACTGTCTGTATATCAGTTTTAATTTGCTTCTTTGACAAACAAAATGAAGTCTTTAATGTCATATATACTCATGTTCAATACTATATCATAGTTTCATAGAGATATGTGGATCAACCATGTCAAAACTAATAATTTTTGAGACAGTGAACGTTTTTGTACTTGACACCCCGGATAAAACTTCTTCATCTTATTGTAATGAAATTGCCTTTTTCGTTTACATAAGCCTATGTGAATGTAAATTTATTCGAGCGAGTATTGTGTGTGAATGAGTGTATGAAGTCCTTCTCAGTCACCCTTCCTCTCCCCTCTTTTATAGTAATCTCAGGTTAATTTACGCCCAATCACTATGAGTTCCTTATTTATTCAGTATGACGTATTGTTATTCATAATGTAAAGATATCAGTCAATAATGATATCAGTCAATAATGATAATGATTTCTGGGTAAGTAAATGTATTAACTTTAAAAATGTGCACTTTAAAAATGTAATGGGGAAAGCAGGCACAAAATACGATCGTAATATTTATTGAAAGTCTAGAGACAAATAATCCATGTCGTAATATTTACTGAAAGTCTAGAGACAAATAATCCATGTCCATTAACTTGACATAGTGTGAGGAGTCAAAATGTAGCAAAACTGGAAGCACAAACTACCAATTTTGTACATGTGGTTGTATTTAATTGAAAGTCTGGAGAAGAAAAATGCTGTTCTCTATCTTGATGAGCTATGAAAGCCAAAACGCTAGCACAACCGGGGCCATAAATGTCAGTCGCAGAAATTTTGAAACAAAATCAAAGAGACTCTAGTTATAAAATGCAGAATTTTGGGGGTACATCTATGAAATCTGGAACAAAACCTACCGTAAATGTTTGTTGAGGTTCTAAACACAAAAAATAAGTATTCATTAACTTCGTTGTCCATGAGAGACACAAAATTATGATAATAACAGGTCCACAAATTACAGCCGCAGGCAATTTGATACAAATTCAAAGTAAAATCACTTTCAAAATGTACAATTTTCTGCTTACAGCTATGAATCCTGGCTCAAAATATGTGGTTAAAGTTTACTGAAAATCTAGGCCTACTCGGAGATGTTGAATGTTCTTCAACTTTAGAAGTTGTGGGAGTCAAAAAGCTACTATGAAACCGTGGTTCGGGAACGCAAATGACAATTGCGGAAATTGTGATGAAACCAAAGTGAAACCGTTTACAACATGTTGGGTGTACATCCATGAAAACTGCTACCAAACTAACTATTGATGTTTATTATAAGGCCAAAGACAAAAAAAAATTTTTTTTCTTGAACCTTAGTAGTATGAGAGCCACGTAGGCGAAAGCGACAAAGAGCAATCGCAGAGAAATTTAATACTAATCAACGCGAAAGCTCTTCCCTCCAAAATATGCGCGCTCCCTGGGGGGGAGCTCGGGGGGCTCGAGCAAAAAGGTCCGCTTCAGAGGATCAAAACCTCCGAAAAAAATAAGGAACGAGACAAATTCCTCCAAAATTCGGCGAATGCACAATTCATAGCTCTGAACGTACCGGTGAATATTAGTAAAAGGATCCACAATCACAAATATTCGAGCCCCCCCCCTCCCACCCCCCCCCCACAGATCTGATGGGGTCCATAAGCTACCATGGGGTCATGTTTTGGCATGTAAACTTGGAATTAAAGAATAAGTAAAGCAAAAATTTTCCTGTCCGAATAGCTGATTCCAAGCTTAGGGCTGCGAAATTTTTTCATGCCACATAGTCACCCCAACCAGGTGTCAAGTCTTGTTTGTAATTATTGGCACAACATCATCCATTTTATCATTTACCGAAACATGTGTCACAGAATGGGAGGAATATGTTAATGGTTAAGGAATTATAATTTGGTGAATAAGATCGCCACTAGTCAGAGTTCAAAAATCCAATGAAGCTTGGTTAAAAATTAAATTATTTTATTATCATGTAGGCCTAATTTGCTTTAGTGCAGTGCCAATTTTTATCAGCGTGAACTCTATTTTTGACTCTTCGAGCTGCAGACCACATGTTTAAGTGAACTTGCCAAGTTTCCTTGGCTAATCCTAGTTCACACATTTCGAGATCACCACTTTCCTCCGAGGCGACTCGCGACAAAGTTCAAGCACGGTTTTTTATCCGATAGATGTCGCACTTCTGTGATTTACTCTTTTGAACTGGTAACCACGAAAAACAATAAGCAATATGGCGACCTTGGACGTGGAAGATGAAAACATTCTTGCAACGATTTTCAAGGACTCCTTTCCTGGTAGGTTTTGTTAATCACAAGCTTGCTGGCCGGAGTTTATGTACTCGCAAAGCTCTGTCAATACAAGGTCATTGCAAATGTCGACCGTTGTCAGGTGTTGTTTTACGATGTAGTAATAGCCGAGATAACCCGACCCGGGGATCGAACCAGCGACCCCCATAAAACCGGCTAGCGTGCTAACCATTCAGCTAATAGGCAATTGCCCGTTAGCGAGTAGCTAACAGAGGCTCGTATAATTCACCGGAAGCACATCTACAACAACGACTTGTTTACAAGCACAGCCGCAGCCGAGTACCAACTACTAACTAGGCAACACATAGCCCCTCGGTTGGCCGGTTAGGGGCTACAATATTTCCCGTCGCTTTCTGTACGAATTTCGTCCTGATTATTTTAAAAGTGCGGTAGGACAATTCGGCCACCGATTGAGAGTTTTCACCTCGTCAAAAATACACTTAAAACCATGACTTAAAAAAGCGCTTACTTTTGTAGTAATAGCCGAGTTCACCCGACTCGGGAATCAAACCAGCAACCCCCATAAAACCGGCAAGCGTGCTAACCATTCAGCTAATAGGCAATTGCCCGTTAGCGAGTAGCTAACAGAGGCTCATATAATTCACCGGAAGCACATCTACAACACTTTCTTCAGTGGTGTTTTCTACTTCTACACATATCTTTGATGAAGTTTAGTTACGAGAATTAAGGTGACTTTAGCGAAGAATTCCCACACCACTATTTGGTCATCGTTAACTTTTTCACCATCCGCACGATAACCGCAAAGTAATTTTCGACTGAGTCACGTGAGTTAGGCAAAGGCCAGCGCGAGACTGAGCGAAGCGCATGACGCTGGCGCGTGAAACGCAATGTAGCATGGCAAGGTATCAGGTGGAATTTGTAAGATTTGGGTCATTGGACTTTTTATTCGTCAACATGCGTGATTTCATGTACAACTTCCTCAAAATGGCACCCGGTAAGAGAAACGCGCGCAAACCACGACAGACTTTCATCGATTTGTTCAAATTATCGTGATTGAATCGTCTCCAGACTTATGGTATGTGTTAATTATGACTGTGTATATATGCATGTTTCATTTGATTTTGTTTCCTGTATTTTGAAATTCGTAACTGTTTGTGGGGATGTAATTGCCTAAGTATCAACCAGCAGAAGCAAGTTCTCATTGGGCTGGGCATATCTTACGCTAATAGGATTTGCACGCAAATGGACAAGAAAGTGTGCACTGTTTACCCCCAGAGTGTCCATGAAAATCCTCAGTACATCAAAGGCTTGATGGCGCCGTCACCGATTGAAATGAGCTAGTTGGAGACACAGGCGTCCTTCTGATCGTCCCCAATACACTATATATAATACTACAAGGTATGACCTTCGGGACAAGGAATTCCACGGGTGCTTCACTTCAGCCATCCATATCAAACACAAAACAGGGTTTCAACAAAGCATTAGCAATTGTTCTTTCTTCTAATACCATTCATGGTGTCCTGCTCCAGCAAGTTCGCAAAAAATTCACAGTCAGAGCACAAAAGTGTTTCCAAAAAGCCCATGCGTATTTCCTCCTTTGATGGTTCAAGGTCAAGGACTGTACGAAATTATCCGATGAGTTATAGATGGCGGCAATTGCCGGCTCATCACTTAAGGTTACAAAATCGTCAGGGTAAGTGTGGAGTTATTGATGTTGTGACTTTCTGTGACTTGATACATATTTGATGGATTTAAGATAGTTGATTTTCAGTTCTTAATTGAAATCCAAGAATTTTGCAACGTTGAATGTTCCTCCATATTGTTGCACACAAAGTTATATTTTGGTCTTGACTGGTGTTCCCTAGTTTATTGTGATTTTTTTCTTGCAGCCAACTGGCAGGATAATGCGGACTTTGCCGAATACCTGGCCCAACTTAGCTCTTTTGGACTGGACAAGCTGAGTGAGTTGATAAATGAAATCAGTTTTTTAATTTTTTTCAGCAAAATATCAGGAACTTCAACTAACAACACAAGTCAGCAGGAAAAATGGAAAAACTATTCACTCTACATTCACTTTTCCCAGCTCTGTGTGACTTAAATTTACAGTCTCTATCAAGCTATGTCTGGGAATGAGCCTCTTACTTTCATATTTTTCGTATCTTGACAACACCAATGACCTTTTTAAATTTCCCAAGCACAAGAGCTGCAGGTGGCCTTGGAACAAGTATAAATAAAGTGTGCTAAGGGTTAATGTGTGATGCATTTCATAAAAATAATCTCAAAAGTATGCAAATAACCTTGCATTTTTCTCAACTAATAAAAGATTAGTCCTTACTATGTTTAAGAGCCATGTTTGTATTTTGTAGCGGGGTATCGCTAACTTTCATTCACCTTACAAGCAAACTCAAAGACAAATTTATGTCTTGTTTTGCCAATGTGCTACAGTCTAGACCAATGGTTTCAATAATTGTTGTTCATGCCAATTACAAAGTGAATTCAAACTTGAAAATGTAATAACATATGTCATGTGACCAAATTTTGTCAACAACCAAGAAGTCAACTGTTGTCTGGTACTTTTGTTGTCGATATTGTATCGGTATTTTTATGTCAACATTCATATCTACCAATGCTGTTGTGCAGTAGTTTTCAAAACACGTTGACGACAGTTCTTGTCATCAGAGAATTAATATTTCGCTTGCTTGCAACTTGAAATTCTACAAAACCCAAGTCTGTACTATAAGTAAGTTCTAGGCAAATGTCTGTTAACTGCAATTGTTTTAGAAAAGTGCAACCAGGAGAGTTTGATGTTAAACACACTCTTTCCTTTACCATCATAAATTAAGAACACACGATGAGTTTTGTCATTAGAAAGATATCGTTAAAATGTAAAAATTTTGATAACTTTCAACTCTGTTTGTGTTTGTCGTATTTTGCTATTACACTTTTTAAAAAGTGAGCGTGTTTCCACGGAAACCTCATTACATACAGTGGCAGTTGAGTGAGTACCCAGAATGCATGAGTCAGCTGTCACTCACTGTGTCAACCATTTTCGGTGGTGCTGCATCATCAAAAATTAAGATATAAGAGATTCATAGTTAGGTTTGAAAATGTTTGGAGTTGCATTGAATGAGCATTTATTGAGCTATAGTTTCAACTAACAAAAATTACGGTACAATATGTTTGGTGAAGTTTTTAACGAAAATGAAACAGAGAGAGCATCTTTAAAGCCGTTGGACTTGCACTTTTAAGTCTAATCTATTATAATCTTGTGTTCTACCAGGTCGCGAGCCAGATCGTCTAGCTGAAGAAAGATCTCAAATTCTTGAGCAGACCCAGGAACTGGCTTTTGACAACTACAAAACATTTATACAGACGGCCGAGTGTTCACGTGACATCTATGAAGATGTAAGTGGTATTGCCCTCCAGCATAAATTGGGCAAGCTCCATTTTATGCACTGCGAGAGTCATTCTGTTCAAGAAGCAAACTTTGTTTTAGCCCTTTCATCATTAAAAAATTGGTCTTGACTTTTTCATTGCTTAGATTATGGTTATGTAGGACCCTGTCGACAACTCTGTGTACTTAGCTAAATACCTGCAAAACTTTAGATTTTAACTCCATGAAAGTAAATATTCTCTAAAAGCAGAAGGCCTTTGTAGTTTGCTTTTTGAATTTTGTCAATCTGTCATTAATTGGGTCACATGACCTTGTCTTTTTAGTAAGTTTTAGCAAGATTGGAACATGGGGAATTTCGGAGTTCGTCACATTTTTTCAAATACCGTACCCTGCATTTTGTATCAACAGGGTTAGTAGGTAAAATTGTCAAAAATAGCCGCTAACGCAACATTTTTTGAGTCCACGTAGTGTGTAACATCGAGGTGATTGATCGTTAATCAGGACCAGTATTGAACATTTCTAAAATTTGGTACAAGGTCCTACTTTGAGCAAAATAATTAATTTTTTCACTGTCCCAAACTGGTGAAATTTTACTTCATGTATAAGCTCAATGCATTACGCAATTGGGGTTTATACTTGAATGTATATAGAAGTTAGTCAGCTTGTGTCTACATTGGTTGACACATCTTTTTGTCACACTGTTACTTGTTTTCAGTTTCAGATCATCGAGAAGCATGTTGGGGATATGTTAGACAAACTGCCACAGTTTGCCGAGGAATGCGGTCACTTCATGAAGTCAGCCCAAGATATCAGCAGCAGGTACACACTGTCTAATGGCTTGCAGGTTATCACTACAGTGGTAAAGCCTGATCTCTGCTTGTGAAGAGGTCAAGAATGGAAAATTGAATGAAAATGCAAAATGCTGTTAATCTCATTTAGAATGGAAAATTGCATAAGATGAGTAAAAGATTCATTCTGAGAGTCATATCCAGTGTTCATACATTGAATTATGTCTGCCAATAATCGTCATGTGCTAAGATTGCTATATGTGTAGTTTTTGTGGCAAAAACAACGCAAGGAAATGAATATATCTTGGAACTCCAGTCTCAAAACTCATGGCCAAGGTAAGTGATGTGTATCCCATGTCAGTGACTCATGTTTTTGGTGTGTGTCTAATGTTAAAAGGTAAGTGTGAGATGACTGAGGTGCGCTCCTCCTGCTTCTTCACCAGGCTTGACATATGTTTTATCCTTTCAGTCGCAAGACTAACACACTGACCCTACAGCGACACACTCAACTGCTGGAAATCCTGGAGATACCACAGCTGATGGACACGTGTGTGCGCAACGGCTACTATGATGAGGCCTTGGAGTTGTCCGCCCATGTCAAGAGAATCGAGAAGAAGCACTCAGCCATCCCTGTAGTACAAGTGAGCACACAATAGTGCTGTGGCACTGCTATTCTCCACAACATAGTCCGTTTCATGAAAAGTGATTTTTAAGAATTAAAAGACTTCAGACAAAAATTTTATTTTACTCTTCCACTTCACAATTTTTTAATCAAGTTTAGCTATGTATTTTTAGCACATTACAACCTTGATATAATTTGTACAAGTTCTTGTGTATCTTCTGGTTAGCTGCAGTCAAATGCTTAAAACCAATTTTTGTCCATTCAGGTATGATGCAGAAGCGATGCACATCTCCTCTGCACGGTACAAGCCCTCAAACCTGAAAACAAAAGGTCATGTGAAAACAGACATGATAGATTTCCATTTCAACATGTAATAGATTTCCGGAATACATATGATACAGAGTAAACAAATAGTGTAATGGATATTTGTCACATACCCTTTGCCATTGGGCTTGGATTGTAATCTCAACTCACTAACCAATATCAAGTTGACAGCATAAACAGTCTGCATTGATTGATGTAACTGTCACTGATAAACCTGTTAGAAATCATTCCAAACAATGATAATGCTTTGATGTACGAAAAGATCCTGAGTGCTACATGGAGTATCATAACACACATCACAACAAACAAAGATTAACCTGACTGGCGACTGCCGTGAAGTCGACATCGGCGAGTAGCTCAGTTAACAGGCATCAGTGGAATAAACATGGAATAATCATTACAATAATCACAAACCTTACCTTTGTATAAGGTCGTGCTTACTTTCTCTCATAGAAGCACCCTTTTCATGCAATATCAGATTCAGTTGGCACAGCTGCAAGCCATTTCACCATGTATTTAAAGGTCTTGCGAAATCAAGGCTGCTTAATGTATCACCACTAGTACACGCGCGCCCTCTAGTTATTGTAAATTTTCCGAATAGCCCCATTAACCAGTTTCAATTTCTAATTAATGGTAATCTCTTTTTGGGGTCCTCTTGCATTAAGTGTTAGTTTTAATGCCTGTTTACAGGGAATTGTGTCAGAGGTCAGGAGGTCATGTCAGCTGATGTTGAATCAATTGCTGCAACAGTTGAGAACCAATCTGCAGCTGCCGGCCTGCTTGCGTGTGATTGGGTACTTACGACGAATGGACGTTTTCACCGAAGTGCAGCTGAGGATAAAGTTTTTGCAAGTGAGATTGAAATTTTGCAGTACCTGATTTTATTACTCTTGGACATTGAGGTATCAATCAGTCTGTCATTTACACTCTGAATTATTTTTCTTCGCCTCTCTAGCGGTAACCTGCTTCACCATGCACAGAGTCTTAAAAGCACAAAAACTTGTTCAAAACACCCAAATTTTGGATTAGGGCACTTGATGTTACCACGGAATTCATATCCACTTTTTCATTTGCTGGTTTATTGACAATATCGCAGCTTTGAAAGAGCTGAGAATATCATCAACACAATGTTCTTGTGATTGATTGTCCCAGTTAGCCAGCGCACTAGCTTGAGACAGTCAAAATGCCTAAGCTATGAGTAAGTCTTTGTTCAGCGGAGTACAAACAATTTCACACCCTGTTACATTAAGCTGATGCTTATCAAATCACAGTGTTACTTTTTACTGTTTCGCCCTCTTGATGGACTAGTTAAATCAGTGGAAACAAAGTGTCCAGTTGAGAGTTCCTGAAATCCCTAGGATTACATCATGGTGGTTTTGTGTTATGTTTTTTGGGTACAACTGAACTCAGTCAATTAACCAGCCTAGGTGATGGTATGTATGCTACACATACAGTGTGGTTGTAACAGAGTCATGAGTATGCTAGTTCCCTGCCTGATCAATAGGTGGCATTAGAGCTTTAGGCTGTTGTGGCATTAATAAGTGTGGAAATTTGCATTCACAAATATATTGTCGTAGGATTGGCGACTGTATCGGTCTTTTTATGTAGCGCTTATCAAGTAAGTGAAAATACGACTTTGTCTTCCCATTGAAATCAGCCATGACTCATCTGGGTAATGTAGTATTTTGATATCAGACTGTTCTTTATTTGGTACTATTCATCCTATTTCTCAGTTGCTTCTTGTGAGACCTTGTTTTTGTTTTCCAGGCTAGAGACACATGGTTTCAAGGGATACTGTCTGCGATTCCTAGTAATGATGGTAGGTGAACATGTTGAGGGGCTCACACTTGTGGCTGCTGTTTGTAAATGTATCACCTTAACTAACTTGTACAAATTATCAGAGGGTGGAAACAATTCCATGGATGTGCCTCGTAATTCTAGCTGAGATCCTGTAAACCCTATATCGCATCAGCTGATACTAAACCCATGGTGCAAATGCCCAGATGCTTGCCATTAAAGTCTGTACATGTACAAACTAGCCTGTTGCCATGGTAACAGCTATTCACACCTCTTTGTTCCATCCAGCTTACACTCACATCACCAAGACGATAGAAACTAGCCGCGTACACTTGTTCGACATCATCACCCAGTACCGCGCAATCTTCTCTGATGAAGATCCCTTGCTCACCACGGTGAAGGAGGATGCACCAATAGAGGGAGCTCTCTTCCATGGCTGGGTTGTCCACAAGGTTGGTGTATTATCCAAACTACAAAATATCTCCACTTTGGAGCACAAGTGTTAAGAATAGATTACCTGTGATAAGGTGACTTTCTGTGGCAAACTTGTTTGCCTGAAATTCTGTGACACTTTGTCATATTTTGAGAATTGTGTGACAAAATATGAGAAATTTGCTGAGCCAGATGGTCTGTTAGTGTTTTGTTGTGTTTGCCATGTTGTCAAGCCACTTTGTTAAAACATTGTCGTAATAAGATTTGTACAGTACAAGACAAAAGTAATCAGACAAAATACCATTTTTCCGTCATGACGGCTAATTTACCTAATATGGGGAGGGAGAGCTATCCTTGCAGCAAAGTTCTAATTACAGAGTGGCTTAGTCACCTTACTAACTGTAATGTTAATTACAGAATGGGTTAGCCATATTACGAACTGTAATATCAATTACAGAATGGCTTAGCCATCTTAGCAACTGTAATGTTAATTACAGAATGGCTTAGTCACCTTACTAACTGTAATATTAATTACAGAATGGGTTAGCCATGTTACTAACTGTAATGTTAATTACAGAATGGCTTAGCCATCTTACTAACTTTAATTAAATGTTAATTACAAAATGGCTTAGCCATCTTACTAACTTTAATTAAATGCTAATTACAAAATGGCTTAGCCATCTTACTAACTCTACTGTTAATTCCCCTTCATTCTCAGTCATCAGGGGAGACTACTGTGATGATGAATTTGATATGATGGAATTCTGGGTAATTTCATTTGAAAACTGTAGTACCGTGTTGTACTGTTAATTTCTGTAGCTTTTGAAAAAAGAACTTTGCACAATGTGATAGAGGTGAGTTCTTTTTCTTTTCCTGAAACAGTGAGGTGCAGGTTCCAAAACTAATCGGGTGCAGACCAGAACAGTGATGTGATTTCTGGCCCTGAAGTAGAATAAATTTATGCATTAATGTGGTTAAGCCTATGAGAAATGAAAACTAATTTTGTTCGAAATTGGTGATTTTTTCCAGACCTTTTGATTTCATACGAAATGTTTACTTTTGATTTTGAATATCTTTACGGACATGCCAGTTTGTGTGTTTCTGTTATGAAGCCTCTTGCTATTCATCTTAGGATGTTTTTGTCAAATTGTATGAGCTGATAAATCACCAGCTCTGCACATATGTGCCATTTGGCTCCTTTTCCACGATTGTCATTTTTTTTTTTTTTCTGTTTACCGTCGCAGTTTTTGCCTGCCAAGGACTTTGACGAATTTCAATGAAATTCCTCACCGTTTTTGAGTACTATACCAGTGTATAATCCTTTGTGACCACATCACTTATTTTCATTTCAGGTGTCCCAGTTTCTGACCACTCTGGAGCATGATCTTGAACAAGGGGTTGGTGGTCGTCTGGACTCGGTTCTCGGCCAGTGCATGTACTTTGGCCTCTCTTTCAGTCGTGTCGGAGCTGACTTTCGGGGCCTCCTGGCTCCAGTCTTTCAGAGATCGGCACTGAAGCTATTTGAGGCTTCAATTAAAGAAGCCACTGTAAAGTAGGTTGTATTACATTGCTTTTAGGTACGGGAAGTACTCTCTGTTCAATTTTACATGCCATGCATTATGAGGATAATTTGCAATTCAGTATATGCCAAAAATAATGTGGCAAAACTTTATGGGAAATCACGTCACGAAAGCTGAATTCAAGTTGAATTCATGATCATAGAAATGGCATTACTTTCGGTGAGAACTGTTTGAGAAAAGGAGTGAACATGGTTTGACAATGCCATCTATGGGAGGCAAAATACAAACCAGTTAGGGATGGGCACGCATACTGTGATGAAGCAGACATCTAAAAATCAATGAAAGACTTTGCATCAGTTTTAGCCCGTCTGTGGTAAATTTTCTTTTTTTCAACAAAGGAGCATCTGTATTCCTCATTTATTTTTTTCTATTTAGTGTAATATTTAAAATGAGTGGCAGCAATTATTTCAAGAGGGCCCTCAACAACAAAATGTAAAACAGTGAATATAATAGTAAAACATTCATTAGGTACATTTAAGAAAGAAGTAGTTAAAATTGGTTGAGAATATAGGGAACAAAACAGCTTATTATTCAAAATGACTTATTCTTATTGAAATGACCTGGGCAAAAAATGAATTTCAGGCCTCAAAAGGGAGGCCCCTATATTAATTAGGAAGGCCCTGCTCACCATCCACCTTAAGGTGGGGCTCCGCTCTCCGGCCGCCTTTCGGTGAGGCCACCTATATTAATATGGAACACCCCATTTTTGACGCCCGCAATTCAATTTCTTGCCTAGGTCATTTTAAGTACTAGTCCACGAGAGCACCAGCCATGAGCGGCAAGGTGGGGGTCAGCCGATTTTCACCAAATTTGGCACATAGGTAGTCGTATGGGATCTATAAACAGTGGTAAAATATTTCCTCAAAATATTGCGTTTTTCTAAAGTTATAGGCTCAAACACATTTTACGGCTTCGCAGCCATGTTTTCACGGTATAAAAACTGTCCAGTTTTAACTGTTCATATTTTTCCTTGAATGAAAGCTATTGATTTATTATTCACTTGGCATTGTTTAGTGGTGCCTGTAGATTGTTACACAGATGTCTTGAAACACGATTCCGATTTACCACCCTCATTTAGTAGTTTTACTACACTGCCCCCCGTTATGCCATTTTGAGGTTGTGTTCAGTACACTGCTGTACCAAATCTGCCCCCACTG
>NMRA01000169.1:480513-515354 GCA_002633005.1 Phoronis australis
TGAATTTTTTAGGCATTTACTATTTTACAGTATTGAAAACCATGTGCTGGAATGTTAATGTTTTGTGCTTTGTTTTTGACAAATGTATATGTTCATCTGTGTTAAGGAATATTCAGCCATTTATTTTAATTGTTTTGTTCACAGAGTGCCACGCTGCAACCTCCACTGTCGCTGTTGGATTTCCCTCCTTTGGCTGTCTACTGCAATGGTGTTCTCACTGCCTTTAACGACCTGAGACTGTGTTCTCCAATCTCACTGGCTGACAACATTGCCAATCAGCTTCAAGAGTCTGTCGTCAATGTAGCCTCGACCATTTTGTCATTTCATAGGTTAGTACGGTTGCTCAGAATCTTTGTATTAAGTGACTGCTGTTTGGGGCTATTGGTATCTTACCAATGACAATTTTCCTTGCTGTGACTTAACTTTTGAAATTTAATGAATCCTATTTTCAAGGACAGTAGATATAGTTTTAGACAGGAAAACATTGTTTTGATTTCTGGATAATTTTCCTTCCACAGAGTTCCTTTACAATCATGTTCTACGCTTAACAAAACTGGACTTCAACACAATTGTAACTTCAACCACTGTAAGGAACATCTGATATTTTTAACAGTAATAAAATTTTCTGTTGCCATGTGTGATGCCAACACATTTTGACAATGTTCTGTATAATTTCTAAGAAACTTGAGACTATCATTTCTTGGTAAATGTATTGTCAAGTTGCATTTACTGGAGTCACTTTCAGTAGGCCTAAGTTAATCACTCTGTCTTCCTTTCCATGTTTGGTCTTCGCTGCATTCCATAGATGCTGCATCTGCATAACACGGCCAATCTAACTCCATTGCAGAACTGAAGAGGGCGCCTTCAACCAACATGAACAGGAACTCTTCACTCGTCTGTGCAGCGTATTTGCCGACGACTTTCTTCCATTTGTCAACAGGTGTCTCCAAGCACTGTTTCCACCTATGCAGATCGCTCAGATTCTTGGTGTCTCCTTATCTGAGCTAGCTAAAATGGTAAGCACCTTTCGATGTCTCATGGGGAGAGACGTGGTAAGTCATGGATTATTCCCAACTTTGACCCTTATTCACCAAATATTATTACACGACTGCAATACTTCTCTTATTGGCTGAAATGCTGTCAATAACTTCCAGTATACCATAACATTGACCAACCTGTTAGCAGAATTTCACCTTTTTATTGATAGCGCCTGGTCTTCAGATGTCGTTTTTCACAATCTGACCAATCAGACACTGGAGAAACCATTAATCGAAGCGAGTAGACAATGTATGTACATCAGAGCAGACAAGAACAAGCTAATCTAATAAAACATATATTGAGCGGACCCTCCAGGCAACATTGCTCTTCCTTAGTCCAAATGACCTATTATGACCGTGGTCATATTTGACTTCAGAGTCCCATTCCACTCGCCTTTGGCAGTTCTTTTGTCAAAATCTTTATTAATTAGACCACTTTCAAGTGAATAATTGACTAGATGTTCCGTGCATGGGTTTGAAGCAAGCTTTATTTCTGGGCTTGTGGAGAATATTTTGTTATTGCATGACATGTTCTGTACATGGATTAGGAATAAGCGTTGTTTCTGGATGTCAGGTGAACATTTTGTTATTGCAAGACTGATTGGTTTTCGCAGATTAGTGTTCGTTTTGCAACAAAAGGCAGTTTGAGATGGAATTAATTATACTATATGTATTACCATCCGTTAGTATTTGGTGACAATGTACATGATTCCATCTCTTCATTGAAAGTCTGGCAATTTCGGAGTTTCCATTTGTGGAAATAAATTAAATGCCTGATTAAGGACAGGTGGCAAAAATGTAATTTCCAATAGTAGGTCATATTGCGAGTTCATGCATGTGTTTGGAAGCAATCATCAGCAAAGATTACTATTTATGTACTTTTTGTGAGACATTCTATGAAAATGGAGTCTCGTCATGAAAAACTCACAATATACAATCCGAGTATGAATCTTCTGCATAGGTGCGGGAACTGGTTCAGCAGACCAATATTTTCTATAAAGTATGTCTAAAAGGTATATCAAGGTCTCTAGAATGCACCAAATGAGACTTGAATTCTCAAAATTTTATGGGGAAGAAACCCAACTCCCTTTGTGTATCCTTCCCATAGAGTTGCTTCGGACACCACAGTTCTGTACAACTAGATGAATTTGTTCCACTTCAGGGAAACATTGGTATCATTGACTGCACAGTGGCGCTAAAACCTCTGGAGCATCTGTTGCCAGCCAAGAAAGAAGAAGTATCAGAGCTTCCTATTGGCAAACAGCCGGTGTTTACCCTGGATACAGACTCCACTGATGAATCAGAACAGTCGTTGCGTAAGGAAAGTCCACCAAGCGCAGAGAATGAAGATGAATCAATACAAGCTGATAAGGATGGGCCGGAAATTAATGCAGCTTCAAAGCAATCCGACAGTTCCATAGAAAGCCATGACAAACTTACAAAAACTGCAGACATTTCTGTGATGGATGGAGATAGCATTGTGCATACACCTCAGTTGGTTACTGCAGAGACCACTGTTCCTAATGCAGACAGTGAAGTGTCTGGTGGTGTGAGAAATACTGTTGACTCACAGATACAGCTGGTGGGAAACACAGATGACGCCTCAAAATCACAAATCGTTTCTGGAAGCATGGTCGACATAAACTTTGCAGATATGGGGAGTGAGCAGGGGACGTTAGACTCAAACAGTATAAAAAAATCTGATGCGACAAACTCACAGGCTTCTACAACAGTGACGTCATCGCAGGTCCACCAGACAAGTCAACAGGGGTTGTTAGGATCAGCTGCGAGTCCGTCTGGTTCCCAAATGTTTCAGATTCCTCCAGAGATACAAAGACTGTTGGATCAGACAAATGATACCTCTCCAACAGAGGGAGCTACATGATAGGAAACAATTGGTCATCTTGATTCATTTCTGTTGGTATATCTGGTAATCTTTTTATGGCTAAACAAGATAAATTTGGTGATAAATAAAGTTTATTCATAATACAAAATGCACTTAATATTCCGTTGACAGTGTCCATTGCAAACATCATTAGTCCTAACATCATTTCTAAAATCAAGTGGTCTGTTTACACCAATCTCTAGCCTATTTAGCACAGCGTTTCAGTCGGTGACCTTTACAGCCATCTTCAGGTGGTGCAGTGTCACTAGACGAACAAGCACAGGTGTATAGTATACTCACAGTAGTTGGTAATGAGCACTTTTCTTGGCGCAAGCTGGGATTGAACTAGGGACCGTTAGATTGCCAGTTCAGTACTCTCACCATTGACCACCATGAATGTACAGCACACCCGTGCTCATTCTTCTAAGAATGACGTAACACATGGAGATGGCTGGAGAAGTGACCAGCTGAAATGCTATGCAAATGTAAGTGGGCTAGGGGTTGGTGTAAATAGATCAATATATTTTAGAAACGATGCCACCCAATTACCACCTCAAAGCCATTTTAGGAACACATCTTTACTCCTGCTTTGGACAAAGAAAACTTTATTAAAGTCGAACAATACTTCAGCTATGAAAATTCATGAATTAAGAGTTAATGTTTTTCTGTACTTGTCTTCACCATATCTATTCCATTTATAAAGTAAAGTGGTCACAATTAACATTGCTATTGCACAAACAAAGCACCGAGCCATATCAATAACATATTTGAACCAGAATATGGTCTTGTTTCTGGCAATAGTCTGATATAACATAACCGTATTTTGAGAAAACTGGTTCTCAAAATTCGGGCCCGCTATATCAGACCATTACCCTTGTTCCTTGCAAGGCATACTAAACTGGCACAGACTTCATACAAAATCTTTCTCCGACTTTAAATAATATTGTTTGCAAAGACTGAAAGTGCTCTTGCTTAAAAACGTGGCATATAATATTGGTGACCTAACACAGTTTTCTAGCTGTGAGGCTATGCAAGCAGACATCAAGCCACTGTGGGGCCCTACAGGCAGACATTGAGCCAAGGTGGGGCCCTACAGGCAGACATTGAGCCAATGTGGGGCCCTACAGGCAGACATTGAGCCACTGTGGGGCCCTACAGGCAGACATTGAGCCAATGTGGGGCCCTACAGGCAGACATTGAGCCAATGTGGGGCCCTACAGGCAGACATTGAGCCACTTTGCTCAACTTCTGACCAACAGGCTTAAATTAGATCGAACACAGTCAAAACATTGTCACGTGTCATCGACATTTATTTAGTGAACATTTCTAACTGCGGAGAAGGCAAAATTACTGCCTTACATCGTTTTTAAGACAAATTTCCTGTCATAGACATGAGAACTACAAACGGCTGCAGCAATAAATATCAATAGCATATCACACATATCTGACACTGTTCATTCAGAGCTCTTAGTCTTCCTCTGGCTTGGAAGCAGGAGGCCAGTGAAGACCAGGGTTAAGACTTGATGATACACGTAGTGTGCTCAGTGGATCCGAGACGTAACCGTTCTTGTCCAATGGGAGACGCCGGCGAAAGTCTTCCAACGACACACCACTGAAACATCAAGGAAGGTAGAGAAACCAAAATAATGAATTTCTGATGTAAGTAAACATCGCTTGTTAGTTCATGATTTAAAAACTATGAAAGAAGATTAAGAATTCTGGACAGTTCAGAAATTCCAGAGAAAATGGAATTCTGCACTCAATTAATCCTACGAATTCTCAACAGGTTACAATCACAGTGGTAATGAACCAGAAAGAATAAATGTTCTGTTTCAGGACTAGATGTTTCATTAACGTCAATAGCTAGGCCATTATTACAAAAATTGTCTCAGGATGAGACCAAAATGAACTGATAGTTAATCGGACATGTACCTGCTTTTGGCAGCCTCTTCCCAACGTGACCTCAGGGCACTCACATGACCAGTCAAGGGTGGGGTCGACCGACCATCAGTATCGTCGTCCTCCGTGGTGATGACAGGCGCATCCATGGCGAAGGTTACTGTGGAGCTGGAGTTGCTAAGCAACGCCACAGCCTGGGAGTCACGACACTCGTCCACTATAGGTACAATCTCATTAAACTCTGGTCGATCCTGGTCAGACAACATGAACACAACTTTCAAATTACTACTCACAAACACTTTTTACTTGATATTTTGACAACTAACTTCAAAACAATAATATTCAATTTCAAATCAATTGCACTGCCTATCATTGTAGAAACTTCAGCTTCCCAAGAACGACAAGACAAAGAGTGGCTGATTTCAGCCACAGCCATAATAAAGATAGTTTCAAATGGTAGTTAACTGAAATGTACCTTTCTGTTCACCTTTTACGCGTCACTAAAACTCTATAAACGAATGCTCAAACACAGCACTAGCTACATTTTTTGATTAAATATAATTTGATGTACGTATTTTGACAGTCAAACCGTCGATGTATCTGACTAAAAAGCAATAAACACAAATGCCCACCTCAGCATTTGCATTCCATGCCCTCTGTAGGAGCAACACAATGGGTTTAGGGAAGGTGATGGCGATTGGAGGACGGGTGTTCCTGTATGCCATGTCAGCAGCAGCAGCGGCTAGACAAACAACCAATCATATCAATGAACACAATTTCACGTGGAAGAAAATCTCGTGAAGGAATTGTAACACAGTTTCACGCGACCAAAGGGCAAAGCATAACAATTACTAGTAGGTTCCTTCAAGGATTACTTCCAGTTTTTAAATCAATCCCTACACCAGGTATCCAGACTTGATGAAATTGCAAACCCTTGCTTCAACAGACTTTTATCAGATAATACTGAATCGGCCAAGGACTAATCAATTATGCAGGGATGACACCAGACATGACAGTCTTTTCAGTAACCCCTGAAAAAACACGCAGATACAACAAAACAACATACCCAGCATCTGTATTGCTCTGGATGCTTTTGTATAAGTTATAATCAGGTGATCAGTGCAATGGTCCCATGTCATAAGTATGTATGGTACTCAATAAAAGGCATCTGGTTACCCACACAGCCAGTTTTTTATGGTTTTTCATAACCTTAAAGTTGGTTTTGAATAGTATGGAATTGGAATCGTGAACAAGCTTTTCCAAGTTTTGATGAAGTTTTGAATGTTTTTCACAAATACATTGAGTTCATTGGCAATTTATTTGCCAGTGGTCTGATTTTTCTCGGGACATTGGTTAAATTATCGTTAGAGAATACAAGGAAGCAAGACTTAGAATAATTTTTATCACGAGTTGTTATGATGTATAACATACAAAACTTTGTTTGATTTGAAATTTAACCATTTGATTCGTCAAACGTAGGTCTAGTTACTTTAAATATCTCACAAAACAAGTCTAGCTTCTAAATCTACATTCACGTCGTGATGAAACTTCACCTGGCTTGAGGTGGGCAAAAGGCATCTCGCCTGCCAAGAGCTCCCATAAACAGAGGGCGTAGCTGAACACGTCTGCTTTAACTGTGTACTTGGTGCACTGCGTGAAAATCTCGGGTGCCATCCAGCGAAGATTCTAGCAAAAGCTCCACTTGGTTATACAACCACATAATTATTCAGAGACCAATTTATAATAATTATTGCAAAAAAATGTTGAAAAGTGCCACATAATGGAGGAGGAATTTCAAAACCAGTGAGGACCAACTAACACCTCCACCTACTGTTCATGCACAGAGTTATGTAAAAACTAACATCTCCACCTAGTGATCAAAAATGGAAAAGAGCTTCTTCTTACAGGGGTGACAGCAACATTAGCTTCAACTGTCATTTTATTGAATTCAAAGTTAAGAAACGAGTTCTTCTCAAGCAAAGAAATCACTTATAAACTAAAGAAGGTACAAGTTAAGATGCAATAAGTGGTTTGATTCATGATTTAGGGTTAATGACATTGAAAATTATCAAAGGCAATTGAAATTGGGTTTTAAAAGAGAAAGGCCATTGAATTTATAAAAAGGCAAAAAAATAACTGACACAGAGTCAGGATGCTTAGCAGTTTACCCATAATGTAGCTATGAGTAAGGCCTCAATTAAAATTACCATTTGTTTCACCAAAATGAAATATTTTTTCAACAAAACCGAGCATGCCCAATCACAAATGGCAGACAAAAGTAAAACATTTCACCCCTATCTGTGTCCGAGGAGTGAGGATAGGGTGAACAGAAACAGAAGACATGTTAACACGCCCTTACTGTTAATAATTAAAAGGACACATGCAACAAAAGTGTCCCTCTTACCCCAGGCTGTTTAGTCATGTTATCCTCTTCTAGGGAGCGTAAAAACCTGGATTCTGGAAATAAATGATGTATCATAAATAAAAACAAATTCATTTTTTAAAAACTCAGCTTGTTTCACTACACCTCATACTTAGTAAAGAGATTTGTACAAGAATCCTTGATGTCATGAAATCTCCTTATTATGAAAACACATCTAAGAAATGTCCTCTTGCGTTGAGCACTGCAATTCCCATCCTACCAATGACTTAAAGCAATAAAACACAGGATGAAATAAATTACGGTATCATACAATGAAACCGGTGATGTTTTTAACTCTTTGGTTTCTGGATGTAAGATTACTAAAATTATTCACCATTCAAGTAATGGTCCACTATTAGATTAGTGAAGCTGCTATTAATCTACTGTCTGTCTGTCAAAATAACACTAATTACTTTTGATTTATACCACCTAGCAATGTGTTTCTTACTCACTATGAAAATGATTTCTGGGTTTGGGAGTAACTGGGAATTTGGACAGTTCTGGATAGAAGTCTCCTTCATCCTGGAGGTATTATATCGGTCTGGTTTTAGAAATGTCGCGCTAAAATGAGGTATAACGTCAGAAAATATCGCATCCACTTCTTAAATTTAACCAACTTACAGCCCAGTGAACAGCAGTAAAACTTTGCTGGCATTAGAAGGCCAAATTCAACTAATACAGACAGAACAGCAGTGAAACTTTGCTGGCATTGGAAGGCCTAACAAATAATACAGACGAGAAAAAGAAGCAAAGCACCATCAAATAACATGAGAAACTCCCACGCCCTGAAAACGAGGCCAGAGAACTGCTTAAAAGACGGTGCAGCATTGTGGATAACGACCGTGAAATTCAAGTGTCGGTATGTAATCTGGGACAGTCCTATTGCAACAAGCTGGCTTGACCTAACCAGTCAGTCTATGCTGTCTCAGGAAATAACAAATTGATAGATCTTCCCAGGCCTAGATATCCATTCTAACCTGGTTAGATGGTGGACGTTATCATTTGTCTAGGTGAAAAATTGTAAATCTCAAGACATCTGGAAACTTACTGTAATATTTTCCCCAAGTGGCATAGTCACTCTACTCCTTCTACTGAGGGTTGATGACAGACTAATTCACGCGATCACTCTCCGTCACTTTTCCCTAACAATTGCAAGGCCCTGAACCATGAATTGGGAAAATGTGCACTAAATTTCCAGAAATTTTGTGATGTATAATTTTCAGAATCAACTCTTAATTTGCATATCATACCTCCAAAGTCCGACACGACTGCTCGTCCGTTCTCGTCCAATAGGATGTTGTGACTGTTCAGATCTCGGTGTATGATTGGTTGAGGCAGATTGTGTAAGTACTTCATGCCATTGGCCACGTCTGAGGCTATCGTCAGTTTGGAGTGAATGTCGATCAACCTAGTAACCAAATGAATCAAACCACATTCAAGGCATAGTTTCGCAATTTCAGAAAAATGACATAATAGCCACTGTTACTGTATTGGTTATGCATATACTCTTACATTCAGGGTCATATACATTTGAGCTAAAAAGGGGACTGTAGTCAAAATAATGTTGCAGTTAATCGGTTCTAACTTACAAATAAAACTCATATTTGCCTGACTTGCGCGCCAAACAAAAGCCGATTCGTATTCACTGAATTCTGAAAGCGATCGCTGATTGGCTGACGTGCCAGTGACGTGAATGGCGGGGTATAGGCTGCTTTACACATTCATTTGCTTACTAGTACATCATATTTTGAAGAGTTTGCATCGTAATTTATCATTGTATCAATCGTCCTTATTTTTTATTTTTTATTGTTTGCCAGTGCTTTAAAAGGTTCGCTATGCCTTTTTGTATGGCACCTGCTTGCTCAAACTCTTCGAAAAAGGTGTCTTCTAAAGGGATGGTCATCGCATACCATCGTCGGGTTACCCAAGCCTTGGCCCAAAGCTATATACTAAATATAGGCCTACAGATTTTCAAGAGCCGATATGGGTAAAAAATGGAAAGTAAAGTCTAACTTAATGTCATAAAAACTAATCTCATCCTTGAGTAAACATAGGAACCAGGTTCCTAGAGAAAAATAACTTCCGTAGGCCAATATTTACCGGTGTTGGAAAAGTTAGCGATCGTTCATCGGCTGCTAATAAAATTGTGATGTGTTCTCTTGAGTCGGCTTTTTGCGATTACGTCACCTGACCTTTACCAGTTTCTTTTCCCCCGGATTCTTTTATCAAGTGTTCGTCGCTCACGGTACCTAGGTTGCGTACATATTATAACAAATTATAGGAACTTGTTTCATTTTGCTACGAGTTTTTAGTATTTTTATACCAACAAACCGAATTTTTGACCAACCTTGGTACGGCGAAGCTGTCATCATGTCCCGAAAGACGTCTCAAATTTTTAGGAATAGGCGCGTGCGCCGTGTCACGAGCGTGCTGTTTTTGAACGGACGACACACTTATTTGTTAAAAAGGCGGCAAATTATGCTACCAAATAACGTTTATTTGATTGTTTTCCGCTTAAACGGCTGCAACGAACAGTGGGAGTGTCGGGTGACTACCAGATGCACCCCCACCGGTCCGAGCTTTATATGTTGATGTAACCTAAGTTTTACGAGGAGGTGCCGGACGAGCGTAAGTCAACTATACCCGGGTAGTCAACGGCTGTCTGAAATTTTGGGGTTAAAGGAGCTCAACACACAGTGGTACGATAGTCTTCATAACAGCTATAGTCGGTAACTTACCGGCCAACCCTTCAAGTTAACAGCGCTGAGTGCTGACAGCTGGCTGACTGGCTGGCAAGAGTCCACATTGCCCACTGCACAGTCACACCAGTGTAAATTGTTGATACGGACTGGTTGTACCGGCAAATTTTCGTCTGACGATGACTGGGTATCACTTTGTGTTGCCTCGGCTCAAACAAGTATTCCTGGTGACCCGACATTTCACACTAAAATTTCTTATTCCGACAATATAAAAAACGCTACTTGATTGCACGCTAACACAGGACAGTGACTTTGCCCCCGCCAAATACATCACGAGACTAAGCAGCGCTCCAAGCCTGTAGTTTTTTTGAGCTTCGTTAGAGAATATAAGTTTAATTTTTGTTGTTGAATTATTTGTGAAATTAATCAACAATTCATGGAAAACTATCCAGATCCCTTTTACAACACAATAAATTTTCAATCAGGAACACACATGCATATGTATGCTACATAGATTTGAACTTGTATACCTACAACATGAAAAATTAAAAAAGGCCTTTTCACACAAATTAACTGGTAAGGGTCTTCTAATATGATTTTGGTAGGCGTTCAAAAGACAACGCAGCACGTTTACCTTTACCTACAAACAGAACATTCATACAAACCTCTTCTGTTCATGTAGAATGCTGAAGAGAGACCCACCAGCGATGTACTGAGTGACAATCGCAAATTGCTGGAAAACATAAAAAATAGCTTAGTCTACAGAAAGGAATAGCTTCGTCTTCAACTGAGCTCTCCTCCTTACAGAGGTTAAAACAGCTTTCAAAATGTCAGGGTTCCCATGGGCTGAGCTGGACAAACAAACATCAACTGATGGTACGAGCAGGTAAAGTTCTCCATTTTTTTCAAAGTCATCGTCTCAGGACTGCAGCAGTTACAGTTACACTTAGTAAACTTGCACGCTTCGTTTTGTAATGATCATGGTCCCCACATTTCATTTGAAAGCTGCACATTTTGCAGTTCTCCAAGGACTTTGCAGGTATGATTTACTAAACCAAATTTGAACATTCTATGGTGACATGTTAAAAGCAAGAGAAAATTCACAACATCAAGACTTTACCTTTTACAAAAACAATTTAATAAAAATAATAATTTAAGAGATTCACAGGCTTACACTAGGCTCCTCAAGACATGCGCCGACAAACTGGATCACAAAACTGCTTCTTAACTTGCACAAGATGGACACCTCTCGACAGAACATATCCACATCAGACTTGGCACTGAACGAATTGGCTTTATATCTATAACACAGAAGCAGGAGAGTCATTGCTGCGTAAAAATGCCCGCGTGGAAGACTCTGTCATATCTTCACCATAAGGGGACAGAATTTTCTACAATCTACTGGACCTACAAATCGAACAGATACTCGATTACTTTTTCCTTGTAATGGAGAGAACAAAATACTATAAAATCGCCCTAGCATATTCAACAAAGTTGGAAGAGCAAAACCGGGTATACTGACACAGCCATCACGGTGCATTTATTAGAAATAAGGATGCGTGCATGTAGCAAGTATGGTTACACATTCAAGCTTATTGTGGATCATTGAGAAAAGCAGATCCAAAATGCTTGAACAATATTGTCCAAGCTAGAATAACACTTTCCAAGCCTGAATAATGTTGTTCAAGCCTGAATATTGTCCACGCTTAAATAATGTTGTCCAACCTTGAATAATATTGTACAAACCTATTATAATATTAATGCTGTACAAGCTGAAATCATTTCGTCCAAGCTTGAATAATAGTGTCTAAGCTTAAATAATACTGTCCACACTTGAATAACATTATCCAAGCTTGAATAAGGTTACATACTTTTTAGCTTCATTTTAATTTTGTACCTAGGATTAATCAAGTTCAATGAGTTTAGTGTTGTACCTCTTGGCAGCCACAATCTTTCCCTTGTACTTGGCCTTACAGACTCGGCCAAACGAGCCGCTACCAATAGGCTCCTGGAACTCCAGGTCAGACATTTGAATCTGGAAGTTGTGCGGCAAAGTGGTGCGTAAAGTTAGAACATCGATTTTCTCTGGAAGAAAGTTCAAAGAGCAATATTTAGGACACAGCTATCATACGGTAATTATTCGATAATAAAGTGCACAGCTTCAGAAACAAAAACACATAGCATGTCATAACAACGCCAGCTCGTAATGTTTCATAAAACATCATTGATCAGCTTTTATGCAGTGTGTATTGCATTTGGAGCAATGGACATTTCATATCCAAGAAAAAACCTTCATTGTCTTGTCTTCTCAAATAAAACACAGGTTTAACAGATTTTGTAAACAAAACTGACATAGTAATATCATAAACCACCTTACCAACTTCAAAATTTAGCATTTTATGCCAACAGTCAACTTTCTCACACCGGTACCATCAAACGATGTAGCAAAAAAGATTCATGGTTTCCAGGGTGTCAGAGCTTGACCCTACAGAGGCCTGTCTCTAAGTACTTAGCATACATAGTCAACAAGAGAACTCAAGTGCCTGTTGTGTCCATAAGTGGTTGAGATTGATAATTAGCATAACTGACAACAAAGTACCGTAGACTTTTACTAATCAAAATAAGGCCATAATCAGTAAATTATCACTTTCAAAACTTTAAGAAATATGAAGCACTGTGGGTAAGCCACTTCCATCGTCATGGCCCATGTACATGTTAATGAGAAATGCATAGAAGATTATGCATAGCGTTGACATTCTGCATTCTAACCACCAGCTGAACAACATGGAGAACCCACCTCTGGTCATATTGCGCAGTTTTCCAAGGGGCGATGGCACACTGACGTAAGAGCCCTCACTTCCTGGCTGTGAGTAATCACCGCAGGCCGACTCGTCCTGGGGCCTTTTGTGGTGCTTCAGTAAGGTCACGATGGAGTCATGACCTGTGGGGTCAAAAGTCATGGTAAAGTGGTAATTAAAAAATTTCACTCTCCATCTAACGTTCACGATTATCTTACTAGGTAGCATTGTAAATATACCTAATTGTACACAGACCGAATGTGGTATGCTTTTAGTGAAAATAGTTGGAATTTAGTTGATATGACATGCGCTCCTCACCTTGCTCGTATGCCCACATCAAACACGTCTGCTCTTCTCTCTTCTCACTACCGCCATTTTGATCGCTCACACTGGCCACCAAGTTCATGTCTGCTCCCATGTCAAGTAAGAACTGGACTAGACGGATGTGTCCATGGAAACAGGCACTATGCAGAGCTGCAAAATATAACCAGATCTTGTGGATTAGGACTCCACTCTTCAAATCCTAAGTGAGCCCCCGCTTGGATATCAATGGATATCAAAAAACAGCTATAGTCTATAGTCATATCTCATTCTTATAATACATCAAACAATTGTTCAAGTGCACTGACTGTTTAAAATAATGCACATTAAGGTTCACAAGTAAAGACAACCATAAGTTCATAAAAAACAATCACATGACTCCCACCCTCCATGAGGTCAAGGTCACAACCCCTAACCTACCTGTGTGTCCATCTCGCCCTTGGTAGTTGATGTTAACACAGTCCTGTTCCAGTAATGTTTTCACCAGGTCAATACTCTTCCCATATGTGCAGGCACTGGATATACAACAGTAAACAACCACATTTAGCAATCATCTGACGAGCGTCAGTGTGAATGCAAAATTGTCAAATAGTTATCAAATGTCAAAACGTATAATCACCACAGACGAAAATTACGCACACGCATCACCTCATCATTTCTGCCATAGTCTGTTTATAAACTCTACAAAATTCACAAAACAAAAGTGAATACATTCAATTTTCACTGTGCCTATGCTGTGTAGTGGATCAAAGCACACATGCAAGGGTCTTCTACAGAACATCGCAACATGCCTATCGCGTTTATCACCACATCCTTGTCTCTCACTGTGTGAGTTATTACCCAGTAGTTTTTTTTTACCGTGTCAGGCTTGTAATGGGGTATAAATATTTTGTATAATGTTTAAAACTTCCAGTATTAGTGTAAAATATTATCATGACTTATGATAAAAGTTTCACTTTAATTCCAGGAAAAAAATGCCAAAGCAGTCATTTGACCAGTCATTCAAAGGCTCGTTTCATTACAAAGGTCCAGTGCAACATTATAACATGCTTTTAGGTGTGTTGCACGACAAAGCAACCATCATACAAAATTGAATACATCAAAGTGAACACCAGAAGTACTCAATATATGGATAACCATTTTTTTCAATGGCAACCATTCTTGAGGCAAACATCATCACCATCATCACGCTGACAATAAAAACGCCTTAAAATTGCCCCAGGCAACATCAAGAGGGCAAAGGAAACAGCTTTTAAAAACAAAGAAAAAATGGGCGTGTGTTTATATAATACCCACTCACCCACCTTCACACAAGTAAATTTGTTTACAACTAGCAATCAAATACAGAATATTCTAACTCAACAGTGTTCATACCCTTGTTGCTAAAACAAAATTTCCAATTAGAATTCTAATACAGACAAATCAAAAATATTCTGCACATTTCAAAATGCCACGTCTTCCCTCAAGACATTGCCAGCCAGCTCACCTGTGCAGTGGCGTTTCACTGAAGATATTCTCCATCATCAAACTGTCACAACCTGACTTCAGGATCAATTCCTTCACTACTTCTACTTTACCACTGTAGCAGGCTCTGGAATGATGAATAGTCCATGTCACCATGACAACAACTACGATAGAAGTATAAGATTTAGGATACATCGTGCAATGCCAGTCACCCGTCATTTACTCCAGAAGCATCCTGTGACAGTTATCTCCACAAAAAAGCACAACATAACGATAACTTTAATATTAGGCATCAATTTTAACGCAAAGTGACAATTTCTACTTTTGATACCTGGGTTTCATTTTCTTTGCTCCTCCTTACTCCTTTAGTTTGCAGAACTATTTTTGAGCAGACTCGTGAAATGTCATAGATTTCCACAAGTTGTCTGGCAGGTTTTGGTGAACTGACTTGCCAATGAGTTGGCAACTGAGTTATTCACAAAATATTTAAAGCGAGAAATTTTGGCTTCACAGAGTCTTCAGCACAAGAATCAACATTACGATCTAGTCATTCAATCACTTTCTTAATAAAGGCTCTTTGGCTATCATGTACTCCCCATATTGATTTCTAGCAAACTTTAATTGCAACAAAGTAGAGTGCACCCCAGTACTTACAGATGTAGTGGGGTGTCTGCATACATAGTGGTTGCGTGAGGTTCTGCACCGTGCTGAAGCAGTAAGTTCATCACCAACAGGTGTCCTGCCTTACAACAAAAGTGCAGCGGGGTGTGCTGCTCATTATCTTGAGCATTAACTGTAAGACAAAAATAAACAATAATGTGAAAACAATGTCAACCACATGAAAATAATGCTAATTGAGCTGCCTTAATTGTGATTGATCCATTCATTAGTTTGCATGAAAAACATGATATCTGGTCATTACACATAAGTAACCATGACGACGACATTCCGTTGCTGCCAACTTGTTCGATTCTATAGCAAAACGACAAGTTGGGAAGTTTACCCCTGTAGCAAATATCTAACACAACTGATTAACTCCATTCTGGCATTCATGGTTGGAGGGCCTGCGCTCTTTTGTTCGATAATTGCTCTAACCTCCTATCAGATCGTATCTAGCCTGACTGGGTTGGGCTGATAAAAACGAAAGTTAAGTTATAACATATTTGAGCTTAAACCAATAGCATTTCTGAATTCCTCGTCAAATGCTGTACATGTTCCGTTTGTGAATCACCAAAATCACCCAACTACAACAGAATTTAAGACAATCTATTCTGTCCAAACGGATTACCAATGCACTGGGTTTGACCGAGTTCTGAATACGCCTTCCGTAATAGCGTGCAACCACCATACGTTTCCTTTGAAGCCTGGGAGATGATTGGCCTGCTTTTTATCATACGGGACAAAAGACTGAGTTGGGCAGTTAACAAAAGAGCCAGATGTTATCGCACGTTCAGCACCCCTCACGTCTGGAAAAGTTACTGAACGACAGAACGCTGTAATGATGGTGTCTCAAGCAATATGTTGGACAGCATTTTTACTACACAAAAACAAAGAATGCAGATGAAAAGAAGCCAAAACACAGAACCATCTTATAAAGGCTCCCACACCTCTCCTTGAACGTCCTTGCAACAATCATCTCACCACCATAGCCTCAGTCCACGCCCCTCAGACTCTCATTAGAATCTCACTGCCTCAAATCCCATGTATTAAATATTCATGTGCTTACACCCAATTTAATGCGTAAATTTGGTTCCAGAGCTTCGCATTGAGTCAAACAGTGCTATAAATTGTGAAATGTAGTGAACTGGCTTATTGGTTTGCTTTTGTCTACATCACTGCGAGAATCACCCTTTAATTCAAACAATGAATAACACCCACACGCAATGGTGGTCAATTCAGACCCTGTTCAATAGAACTGTTCTTATTAGAATCTCATGGTGATCCAATATGGCAACTTCGCCTATCATTTGACGGGTCTATATTTGAGTGATTAAACTGGTGTTATATTTTTTAGCTAAGGCTTTGCTAGGACTATCTGGTTAGCCAAATACAATTAAAATAACGAAATTCCATTAAACTTAGGCTTTTTAAAAAGGCGTCAGTGGCTATCCCTGAGTCTCTTATCCAGTTCAAGTATTTTCATTTAAATATTTAATGATAACTATTAAGAATATGTCAATTTCAGCAACAATCGTAGTCAAGCTTCACTCTTTATGATGACCATAATCTTGAGTTACCGTGTTGTCATCAGTCAACAGCTCAGACAATCTTACTCTCTCAAAGCTCCACCCACATCATGTCACTCTCTAAGCTTACCATCAGCTTGAGTCTCCCTGTTGCCGTCAATCAACAGCTCAGACAATCTTACTCTCTCAAAGCTCCACCCACATCATGTCACTCTCTAAGCTTACCATCAGCTTGAGTCTCCCTGTTGCCGTCAATCAACAGCTGTGATATACTCATGTAGCCCTTGGCAGCAGCCAGATGCAATGGGCAGTCACCAACGCCCCCCGTCTGGTTCACACTGACCCCAGTTTTGATCAAAACATCAACCACCTAAAAAGAAAAACTGAATAGTTCTTAAAAGACCTCTTCACATCAATTGAAGATTAAATCCACTTATCTGCAGTGCACTGGCCTTTTGCCAAAATATAAAGTTCAATTAAGACCACTTGACGTCATAAATTAGTTTCAGGTTGTTCCTTACTCACAATGAAAATGTCCACTAGGCTAACTTGTAAAAGCGAGCAAGTCATTGTGTGCACCGAAAGCAATACGGCAGGCAAACAAGAAGGTTCCATATGTGAACACCAGATGGTGTTACTAGTTGACACTTTGGAACTTTAAGTACGAGAGATTGTACCTGTGCATTGTACCGCAGAATAAAGGTCTGTTTTACACCGTATGTAGTTTTCACATCTATTTTTCTCTGTTGAAGTGATTCACAAGCTACACAAAACTTACAAAAACAAAACCAAATAGTATGACTCAGTATGTACTCTAAATACAGTATTTCTCAACTGTCACAACATAACAAATAAACTGAGGTGTATTGTATAAGGAGCTGACTCTATCTCATCAGTTCCAGTTATACACACGTGTAATGTAACAAAACAACAGTGCAAAATGCGGCCTTACTCTCTCATGACCAAAGTAGGAAGCTATGTGCAGGGGTGAGAATTTAACTCCATCTTGACAACTGGCCGAGCTTCCCTTGTTTAGTAATAACTGTACAACCTGAAATAACGATAACTTTTCATAATTTTGGGCTTGGAGGGAGTAACTAGTCCCATAGTGCTGGGAATTTTGCAAATGGCTGTAAATCACTGGTGTCATTCACACAGAACAGCTCTTCTGAAATTGACATGCAAGGTCAGTGAAAGTAGTTCTTTGTGAACCCTGTGCTCAGTGATACAACTGTCCTGGTTAGTCTGTGTAAGTAAACACAGCTTAACAAAGGGTTTACAGTCATGACTGAGAATATAATTGTTTTATTACCCCCTATGAGCTCTGAATAGCCAAGCCCAGAATGAAAGTCAGTCACACATCCACCGCAGTCTACGTTGAGGTTCTAGTCATAATCAAAATCACAGCAAAGCACTTAAGGTTCTGTCACAAGATTTGAAAAAATTAACCGGTCTGTTTGTATTTAATTACTGTCGAACAAATCAAGTGACAGTTTTAACAGGAAATTGTTATCTATGTTACCAAGGATCAAATTTCTTGACTAATTTTCTATCAATTGTACATCCACGGAACTGAGTACTTTTAAAAAACTTGATTTTCACAGAATCTTCTTACATATACAAAAATAATGTCCATGTGGTCGTAATCGCGACTGTTTTATTTTTTAAAAAAATTGGCTTTTAAAAATAAGACATTAACAGTCTTTGAAAAAACGGAAATCTCGAGTTTTGACATCTGAGCTTTCAGGGTAAAAGGCTCTAAAAGAAAATCCCAAACACGCGAACGGAAAAAAGGAAATTAATGTTTTTAAAATGTTCCACTTTTGCATGAGGGGCTATCATAAATGGGACTTCAATGATTTTCAGGGACTTTTTATTAAGTTGAATAAAACAAAAATGAAATATTTTAGAAAACTGTAACAGCATTTTTGGGATGTCACTTTGAATATTTATATCAAATAAAACTTGATCAGAATGTTATTGATACTGTTGTTTTACTGTCAACGTACTACGGTACCTTTCTCTCTCACCCACTCGATAACACATTGGTACAAAGTCAAAAATCAAATTCTAAAGGCCATTCAGAAAACTTATACTTTTACTGTCGGGTTAAAATCCATAGTTTAATAGACATTTGGCTAAATAAATATTCAGGCCTGCCAAAACGGTCCTACATAACTGTTACATACCTCTTCATGCCCACACATGGCAGCAATATGAAGCCCTGTAGCATCACTGTAGCCCACCATATTAACATCAGCCTTACACTCAATGAGCATAGAGACTAAGTCAAGGTCTCCCTGTTAAACAATAACAAAACTTACATTAATATCTAACAACCAAAATCATCTGACAGCAACATTTTCTCTCTGGTAAAGTTTTCATGAATTCAACTTGACAACGGTGCCAAAATTCTGCATTTTTCATCTTCATTACACAAGTTTCATCAAATTGTTACTTCATTATGTATACTTTATTTTGGTAATTTAAACTTTTTACAACCATGAGTTTGCACTAAATATCAATATTCATTTTCTGATTTCAAGCTAGTTTCAAGGCAGAGGATAACTAAACATCAAGGGATATACCTACAAATGTAATGAATTTCATTTAAATTTGTATGGCTTTATTTATTGCATTTGAAAATTAGCTAGAAAGTTTTGCATTGAAATTTTGAGGTTTACCTTTTAGGAAATAAGAGCTAATGCCTGTAAAATTTATAAATTTCTTCAATCTGTCTCATTACTTGTCAAAAATGGCTAAATGTAGAAGAATTCAAAAATTCTTGGCATAGACTACAGGATGATTTCACTGGTTAAATAACTTTCAAGTAAACACTGTAGTGGCAAATGATACATGTATATGAGTGTGTAAATGTGGTTTCTGTTCTGTTTTCTTAATTTAATGTTCACTATTTGTTATTTAGCAAGAAATAGTAAAAAATATAAAAATTGAGTTTATAATGAGCACTACCTACCCTATAACAAGCCAACTGAAGGGGTGTGAAGCCATTTCTGCTGAGTACATTAGGTTTAGCACCTTTGTCCAGCACTAGGCGGACATTCTCCTTGGAACCTAAACACAGGCAGATATTGTAGGGCATTTTAAGAGGAATCAACAAGGACACTTATGAATTTGTGGTCAGCTGCATCGCACACTTTAAATAAACATTCTGATATTAGCTTGATTTAATTAGCAAGACTTGAAAGGAACAATTACATACCTACAACACACAGTGCATGGCAACAATTACATACCTACAACACACAGTGCATGGCAACAAATGGAAAAGTTTGTCCATTTTTAAAAGACACAGATTTGAAAACTTCTTTCATGATAATTATGTTGACCGATTACATCAAGATTCTCATAAATCTCGCTTGCATGCCAAAATGGTTGCCTTCATTTTTAATATCTTGCGTATGATTAATATTAGCAAACAGCATTGCGTCTGAAACTGGAGAGGTCCTTTATAAAGCCCAGAGCAAAAACATACTGGAGTACAAAATTAAGCATTCTTCTCCACATCCAGAACCACGTCCAACAGGGTCCAATGAAGGACAACTGTGGGGAGTAAATCAAGTTCTCCATAATAACAATACCAAATAATTAGTAGCACTGTTGCTACATGTCAGTATTTTTAATTATCGAAACCTTTGCACTTTGTCTCCTGAACTTACCTCCAGCAGAGCAACATAAGTGCAGCAGAGTCAGTCCATTGTCAGTCTTTTCATTACTGTTTTCACTTGTGACCAATTCTGCAATCTTCTCAACATCTCCAGAGCTGAAACATCAAATGGTGTAAACGGAAAATTGCCACTAGGGGGCACAACGGTAGTCAGATTCATTTGAAAATTTGCTCATGACGTTCCATCCATGAAAATTCCTTGAACATAAATCCAAGGGTTCTGGAGATAGACCAGCATACGCCAGATGGACACGGATGACACCATAATGCACTCACCTATTAATATGTGGGAGCACAAAAAGATCTTTTCACAAAGTCGAAAAGTTTCCCTATGTCACACGCTGTGAAGTACCTCCTGGTACAGCCAGGTGGCGATAACAGTCACCAGTCCCACATGATCTGCCTCACTGCTTGCTGAAAGCCTCCCATTAGATGAACAACAGTCTTAAAAGTACCCTACTGGCTTGGGCATGTTTTCACTGGTATGCTGGTTGTAATACTTAAACAAGACTACAAGAACAGTACAGAAGAAAGTGAAGAGAACACAGAAAATGACAAAATTTGAACAGGCTATGCCACGGACACATCACATGCTTGCAATCAAAACCACTGCCATGGGAATTTGGTCAACTTATGTCAGCAATTCAAAATGATTTAACCACGACATTTGACCCCGTAATTACCTGCATGCATGCTGGAGCTCACTCCACTCTGCACCATCTTTCAGGCGCAAGTCTTCAATCAACTTGGACCGCAGGACAGCATAACTCTCACTTATCTTTTTCTTCAGTTCATCTAAAATTATGGACAAAGATTTGAGTTACTTGGTAAACAAACTGTATTTTCACCACTCAGATACCAAACCGGACAAAGGAATTCTCACCATTCCAGGCAATAATCTTTACTCGGTCAATCATACTACATGGTTTCCTACCTCCACAAACAAAAGAGTTCACCTTTAATTCAGATAACTTTGATGTATATCTATATACAGTAATGTTAGAAAGTAACACAGCATATATGTCTTCAGCTAAGCATTGTCATCACACCAGCCCTAAAGATGCAGTAAACCCAAGCCTTTTATCCAAAAACAACTTTTGATTTGAGACACTTACATAAACTTGGTCTCACATTGTTCCTTACTTAGACAACAAATGATTTCTGGGCGTCCGAAGAACGGACATGTCGTTATTGTTCTGTTAGTTCAGTGCATGTCACAGTAATTTACTTTTAGTCATCAAGGCAGTATGGATGAATTCTAGATGATTTAATGGAAACAATTACAATTCAAACAAACAAAAAAACTGATGCCTTGGAAGAACAAAAATGTGTGTGAGATTGATGTTTTAAACATTGGAACAGTGGCTTTAAATGGGAACTGAGATGAAGAAAAACCTGCCTTTTTTCAACATCCATATGGTAAAGCCTCATCTCCAGTAAAAGACGACAATTATTGCCAAGAGTGACCTTCATACATTTTTCAAAGGATTCTAAAGTTGAGGTCAACACACCACCTGATGGCAGTGACGGATAGAACTTTAAATTATAATGCATTTATCACGTGCTCCTTCTCTTTTATGAAAAAAGAAAAAGAAAATTTTATTTCCGTCATATTATATCCTAAACTGGTGTCTATCAATAGGTACTCAGTACTCAACTACCATGATGAGTTTCATCACAAAACGAGATATCTGCTAAAATTCTAATACATATAAATACAAGTGATGAGTTGACACCATATTTCAGATGCATTAGTCCCATTCAGGGTTCTGATTTTGCGGGTTGTAATGCCATTGGTCGTAACTTTGATTATTATAGCAATTAGAGATAAAATTACCAATCTAGTCCTGTTTGTAGTTGTTTCATTACCCCACAAAATACAATCTTAAAATCACCCATCATTGTGTCATATATATTCATATACAGTACAGAAGTGCTCTCCCTGCTTATACTTAACTCTACAGAATATCCCGTTTTATCTCTTCAGATAGCCCTTCGCAAGAATAACACGGCATGCCTTTAACACATACCACCACTGTTTGCTTTCCTCTAAAAAACCCCACTGAATAGATCTTTGATGCAAATTATGAATTCAAATTTTTAGGTAGAAATCTACACACCTGCGCAGGAGATTGTGGGTCGTGATTTATAATTGCCCATAATCAGGAATATCCAGGAACGAATCTCTTAACATTCTGTCCAGTCCTGCAAATACAAAAACACATTTCATTTTTTGCAGACAAGTGACACATTTAACACGGATTTTCAAATCATCTACAAGCAGGTGATATGTAACAATTATGCAAGAGTTCATTGACAGGTATAAGAACTTAACCAAATATCTTCCAAATTGTAGATTTCAACTCGGTAAAAGTGTATATTTTGTAAAAGTAAAAAGCCTGCAGCATTTGATTTTTTTTGCTTTTCATTAAATTTACTACCAATTGGTTCACGTGACCATGTCTTTTAGTAAAATTTAGCAAAGGTATTTAAACAAAACAACGGTATCAATAACATGGTTAAATTTTACATGATATAAATGTTCAAGAGTAGGTAAACAAAACACTGAACAGTTTTCTAAAATACCATTTTGTTTGAGTTTTATGCAACTTTAATTTTTTCCATGAAAATCAAAAAAGTTCTACTCTTTGATAGCCTCACATGCAAAGGGAGAACATTTTAAAAACAATTCCTAACAAAATTTTGGAAAAGTGCAAAACCCATAAGTATCATAAAGTTTCATATGAATCCAATCAGGCAGTTAGCCAAATTTGGACATTTTCTAAGAGTCCTACACAACCGTAAAGAAAGGGCTTTACTGGTTTTTAAGTCTGAACAGTGAACCCAAGATGTGTGAGGCATGAGCCATGTCAGGAGGGAGGGAAGGGAGGGGATGGAGGGATATAAGACTTCTGTGGTGTCATCTATAACATACCATGTGCCTCCTATGAATGAATATACATTGGTTAGACCTCTAGGAACTTCGCATATCGTCTGAAAGAACACCAGAAAGAGGCTGAGGCTACAACAGAAAAGTTTTTTACAATGAATTCCAGGAGTCTGTTCCACGAAAGTGACTTATGACTCATGATGGCAATTTGGTTTTTAAAAGCTCTCACTTCATAACTGATGAAAAAATGTTTCGCCAAGTAATTATGACCACATCACAGTCTACAAATAATTTACAGAAATCATCGCTGTAACTATATGTAATAAGAACAATGGGAACATAAGACCAAGTTTCTGTCTTAAGTCACTTTCATGAAACGGACTCATGGTACATGTTATGCCATACATGCGCAGGCCACACAATTGGCCCATAGCACTGATCACCTGGAAATATTCTTATGCTAATTATCTAACAGTGTGGTCCAGTGAGACTCCAACCATGACCTTGAGTAAAGGAAGTAGACACTCATCTCACTTGGCCACACTGCCTCCTCTTAAAAATGACGTCATATTCCCTTGCGTGAGCAATGTAAAAATGGCCACTTGCCAATTTGGGCAACTGAACACAGGACTTCAAAAAAGTTTGATTACAGGAGTATTTGCTCGAGTCGGTTGGGAAGGAATAACAAAGACACCAACGACCTCTTAGGGTATCCCTCTATGGGCAGTATAGCAACATGATTTTGATGGTTTAACCCGGCTGCATAATTTGCCGAAAAGCTTCCAGCATAATGAAGGCTTAGGAGATGGCGCCAATGTCTACTTCCAGTTTGAAGAGGTGGTATTGTCCAACAACAGCCAGGTGACCTTGCCATAACATAAATTACAATCCAGTTACTGAGTTAGTTGTACGGATTTGAAGATTTTAACTGCCTTCATTCAAAGATGTCCATCTACACTCGAAAGGTACACACAGTATCTAACTCTGATACCTTAGCCAGGGTTAAGCATAATTTGCTGAAAATCGTCTGTGGTACAGACCGGTAGTTCAGGCTTCAACATTACCATTAGGAATAGGTCGGAATGAATCGTGGACATGAAATGAATGGATGTCATTTCTAGTGCCACAACCACAGGCACAGCCCTGGTCCTGCTAGACTGTCGCGTTTGTCAACATGATTAACTTGCATTCTTCCAAACCAACAGGCCAATATAGCCACTGTAGTCAAAAACTTTATTTAATCAATTTTCAAAGTTGCCAACTGTCATTCCAAAACGCACCTCCCACTTCAAATCAGGAACGTCGGGTCGAACTCAGCATCCTCGGACATTTTGCTTAAAGCGACACCTGGCAGTGAGTATTTTTAAAATCTCCATCTGGTGTCAAGAATGCGAATACTTCAAGTTTCTAAGAAAGTCGCCCGCGAAGAATTGCAGCGCATTGTTTCTGCGATTCTTCGGGTTAAAACTGGCGTATCAAGGAAACTGTGCGATGTGTGAAAATTCTCAACTCAAAAAACCGACAATCGACTATGGCCAAAAATAATGTAATTATCAACTTGCATATTAGTCCAGTCGCCAATGGCGGATTTAAGGGGGGGGGGCAAGAGGGCCATGGCCCCCCTAAAAGTCTCCCAGATTCCATTTGGCAGTTCGGGGGCAAAATTCTGGCTAATACTCTGCCCTGCCCCCCCCCATTCAAAATCCTGGATCCGCCCCTGGTTGTGGTCTACAAGTCCCGCGGTGAAATCAACAAGAGTCATCATTGGAAATGACTGTGCTGTTTCAAAACGTTTGGTTGACTGCTTACAACTTTGCAATAAATATCACTGCTGTTGAAAATGGCTGATATCCCTGCACTGAGCCGGATGTCCAACTGTCGCTAAAAACTTACAAATTATATAATAAAATGGTTGGTGTAATAAACTGCTCTCAGTAAAAAGTTCACTTTTATTCGATTAGTCCATTTGTCTTTGATTCCCGGCGATACGGCACGCTGTGCCGTATTTATTTGGAATCGATGCTCGTTGGTCCGTTGGTGATAAACACGTAGAAACGTAATAACACAATATAGTACACATTAATTTGGTACTTTCGAACAATGCATGATTCAAATTCATCAGAAATGCCATGTCAAGTACTTGATTTTCAGTTGTCTAGATTCCGGCGACGGGCTGACGATATACCATTTAAAGTGGTGAAAGACACCAATGCCGAGAACAATGTTCGTGAACACTGATTCAGAAATATTTGAATGCATTGTCGTAGTGGAACTAGCGAGTGGCGACATCTCTTTCTTAAAACATCCCTTCCATCTGAATATCGCATTGGACAGCACCGAATTATTACCAGCGTGCCGATGCCATTTTGAAAACGCGGAATTTAGTAAGATATGTTAGCAACATGAGTAGCGGGCATATGTGCACTACCATAGGAAGCGGGGTCGTAGGGAGGGGCAGCCATCTGTGAACTAGCAGTGCTTGGCTTAGCCCTGACCCTGGCCAGAACAATGTTGTTGGTGTCTCCATATTTTGCAGCATAGATCGTCTCAGAGCACTTAGAAACGTTCGCTTAATCCTTCAGTTCATAAATGTATTTCGAAAACGTCGAGAAAATTTGTAAAGCACAGCTTTTGCAGAGCATATTAATTTACTGGATTTTTAAATTCAAGAAGGCAACTTTAGGGAATACAATATTTCCCCCAGAAACTCCTCTCTGGCAAGGGATAACGGAGTCATCATTCGCTGTTTTCTTTTCGTTATTTCTCGAAAGTGTATATCACTTAATAAAAATTGAGAACATGACAGATACCACCAATTGCTGCTCATTTCCTTTTTTAAATATAGATCCATTCACTTCTCCCGTGTCAAATGACGTCGTATGGAGGTCGCAAGCTATAATTTTTTAACATGCGAGATCCATGCGACGGGCGAAAGCGCGTCGCATGGTTATCGCTTATGGGACGTTACTATTGTCTTCCTTTGTTGCGTCTTTGTTGGATTTAAGAATACAGGTCGCGCGAATATCGTACCTTGGGCGCACATCAGCACGTTACCGATAGATGCTTACCATTATCTTTATAATAAGAAAGAAAAACAAAGCGATCAATGGATACGCCTATCTACCGATATCTATGCGCCGAGCTTGCGACCTAGTTTCGCGTGGGCAGCGATTTTCATAAAGTAATAGCCATCTCTTGAATGAATCAAAATACACGTTAACGCGAATAAACTTGGGAAATTTCGTGGCATGCCCGGTCTCCCATGTTCCTTGGTCGCCCGTTTAGAGTCTCCGAGCATGCTTTCAGGACATTGTTTATGATATTCTATTTTGATAAACAACATATTCGTTGGTTTCTGAAATATATTACATGTTGGTGTATTTAAGAAAATCGACTGATTCACAGATGATTTTTTTGACAATTAGAAGGTGATTTTACAAGAATTGTTTTTTTTTACTTTAATGTTTATTACGAAAAATACAGTGTACAGTCATAAGCGTTAACCCCAAAAAGCGCTAGAAAGTATTATATCTGCAAGAATTGATGATGCTTAAGTGAAATTAGTTACAGGCTGAAGTTGGGAAAATGTCTATAATCTCATCCAAAAATAGCAAAGTACACAAGACAATTTTTGCTCATATGAAATAACTCAAAGATGCATTTCTGTATCGATGAAATTCTGAATTTCTACAGGGTCTTCCAAAAATGTACTCACAGTTCAAATGGCAAGATAAGGGGTTTAAATTTACAAACAGGAGTTTCAGGAATCAAATACAATGCTCATTAACTTAAGAAGATTAATTATCTTTGCACTTCCTTCGTTGATGTTTTTTTTTATTAATTTCCAACAGTAGCGAGCAATTTACGTTCACTAAAACTGAGTCGGCTGTTTGCCATTCCAGTGCATAGCAGGGCACGTGATGGCTCACTCAACTATTGAAACCATGGTCGTTTACAAGTGCGCCACCCATCTCCCGGTCGCCACTAATGTGTTTGTCTTCATAATTGATGCGGTATTTTCTGGTGGTACGTTCTTACAAAAATTACTTGATACAAGTTGAGGTAGTGAATTATTATTTTACCAGCTTCATCGGTCCAGTGATGCGATTGACTACACATGTACGGGATACTTGTTGAGTAATGATTTTAAAGGTGCCGCTTTACCCCACTCTCCCCTACTCAGTCGACCGGGGTGAGGTCTTACCTCCGTCCACTTATGTTCCACGAGCGGATAAAGACACACGCAGTAGGCCTACTCTAGTAAGACTAAACCTTTATTCAGCCATAAGTAACAAGAAACATGCAAACGTATTACTACAACACCATCAATAAGACGTGGAACGTACATTAAAACATTTGCCATATCCTGTTTGCAGCTAATAACTTTCTATATTCTTGTAGATAGTCAGTGCCAGGGTGCACACGCAAGTAAACAGTAGGCTAGATTTCAACAAGAAGTCCGTCTGCTATGCTGGCGCTCTCTACAGTTAGAGTTAGGAAATAGTGAGCTAAGATGGCGGTTTGATTAAGATGGTGCATCGAAGCGCTCCTGTTTTGATGTGATTTCATGCCTGTTTTGACTGCTGTAGACAATCATGAGCTCATCCAGTGTTAGAGAACGGACACTTAAAGGCTCAGAAAGCATTGAGTTCCCCAGTAGAATCGAAGGATGGTTGAATGTTTGGGGTAAGTTGATGTTTGACTTAGTCCTTATCTCGTCTACGTCTGCTCAACCTGTCAACTCAACTCTCAAGACGAATTGCTTGCATTTGTAAATACACTACTAACGTTGTCGTCGATTGCGTGTACGAGTACTCATTTATTATCAATAGATTTTACTTTAATCAGTTTCATTTACCTCCACCTTTTTAATTCCAATAATGGACGTGAACCGATTTTCATTTCATTATCTCTCCCAAACATCCAATACAACAGTAGCAGAAGCCTGCAGGGGATTAAGTGCCTGAGGCTGAATCAGTGAATGCCAAAATCAAAAGCGTGATTTCACACTTCATAGATTATCTCTGGAAAATGTCAAGTGGCAGTAGGGCTAGCTTGTTGAAAAGGTTACACAACTGCGTTAATTAAAATTCCACATGCAAACGACAACCAGCATTATTACTAGCTTGATTCACAACTGAAATGGCGGTACTCTTGGCGGATGTCTCTGAACTAAAGGTTAATTGCTCCTTACATTATTGCATGCTTGTTTGTAATGAGTGGTGAAGTTGGCATCTGAATGTTCGCAAAACTACATTGTAAATTTGAGGGCAAGATTTTTTCATGAAGGCACAGATTGAGAACCTTTTGCTGGTGCAGCAGTAGTTAACCGTGCTGGTTGCATTTGATGTCTCATGGCTCTGAAGTCACTGTGGTGGCATCTGAAACTAAAAGGTTTGGAACATTGTTAAATGGTCTGCTTCAATAAATCTATTTATGGAATGATAGCGAATATTCTGTTATCGCTGGAGGCCTATTGAATTAAAACTTATTTCCCAGAGTGAAAAAACAGAAATTTATACCATTATATATATGTACACACACATGTATATATATAAATATATACAATCACCAGGTAAATTAATAAATTTCAATAATAATCAAATTACACATGTGGCAAATCATATTTGAAATGTGTGATTCATAATTTTTTCAATACGCTGCTTAGTCTGAACGCAAGAACTATGCCGAAAAGCAACGCTTTCAAATATAAGGAGCTGTTTATAAAAAGTGTGCTTCTTGTGGTGATGTTATTCAAATGCTTTTGTTATGAACATACTGGTAAATAGTAAACCACCAGAAGGTAATCTATAGCCATGGCACTAATGAAACCTAGCTTTATTCATATCTGCTTGAATTCTGTCTACATGTGGCGTTTGTTCCGAAATACTTTTCTTGATTCCATTTCAATGTTGTATGTATTCATTAAAACACACAACATTATGCTGAGATTTTAGCTTCCTCTGTGTTTACATTTAGACTTATGTCCCCTGCATAGTCCTTTCTGGTCCCTAATCCTTTCAACAAGTTTGTGTTGATGGTAGCCCTTTAGCACACATTATTTTCATCTGACTGACTCTATTCAAGTGGGCTGTACACAACCTGATCCCTAGTCACTTAGTTGGTAGGGCTGATAAAAAACGATACAATCTATCCTTAAGTGGGTCAATATTGATGTAATAATTGTATTACCTTGCTGAGGTCTATGAAAAAATTATGACATCTTCATAAGAGATCTTTGTGTTGAATCTTTTGCAAGTAAATGCTTAGAATTGGACCTTCATTGAACTACGATAGTCAAGATAAGATCTTTAGCACTTTTTGTACTGTAACAACTTTTTTCTTCATTGACTAAGAACTATAGCAGGGATGTCTATAATGATCGATACATTGATGCTTGTCATTTATTCTGTATACAATGTGTGTAATATCTTGTGAAGACTAAAGTAGCTAGCAACTCGCATTCTGTGGCAAGTGAATTTATGGAGTCTGATCTCAAGCAAAGTCAACAAACTGCCAGTATATCAGAGCCATGAAGTTACCTCTGATTTGACTTTTAAAAAAATAAGGCCAATTTTGTAACAATAAGTGGTTTAAATGGAACAGTTTTTATAGTGTAAGTTGGTTTATAGACTCTTTTGTTATCTCGACAAACTCAATGAAATATATCCTCAACATGGCTCCTGAGGATTTACTATTATAGACAATTTTATGTTGTATACCTATCAGGGTCTTCTGTTGTATACCTATCAGGGTCTCCTGTCGTATACCTATCAGGGTCTCCTGTTGTATACCTATCAGGGTCTCCTGTTGTATACCTATCAGGATCTTCTTCTTTTAGTGACCATGTGAGGGTGGTTTAAGCCCATCAGCTTGCTGTAGGAACAAACATTGATTTCAGTCCTGAAGTAAGCATTGTTAAGTAAGTCTAGCTTAAAGAGGCTTAAAATTCACCACAACAAATCGATAGAAGATTAATGGAAAGGCAACATTACCAGTTATTACACAACAGGGGGCAGGTGTGAAATGACAAATAACATAAAAGACACTTGACTGCTCCGATCTATTCCAGCTTATGATTGGTCATAAGTGCCTGTCATACTAAGGTCGATGCGTTGATGTTTTTGGGGAGTTGTGGTCAGTATGAACGCTTAAGTTCAGTCCCAGTGGATCGAAGTTAACAGCTCCAGTTAACTTCGCACTAAACAGGTGGATTGAAGAGCTGAGCGTTGACGCTGGGGTGCGAACGGTCAATTTCATTCCTATCGAAGTTATCACTAGGTGCCACTGTTATCATCAACAATTGCAGGGTAGTGCCGTCGCTAATAGTTGCTTATATTTTGCTCTAACAATCACCAATCGATTTAAAAATAAGTTTTATCGCAATTGGTACTTGTTAATGTTATCAAATTGTCACATTGAAAAAATCTCAGCGTTCAGTGCTACTTTGAGATAACTTCGATGACGACTGCGTCACCTATCGTTTATTTCGATGTTCATTATCTGCCGAAGCCAGTATGAACGGTCCAGTTAACCACGCAGTATACATGGACGCTCCAGACAGGAGTTAAGTCAATATGAAAGGGCTTATAGAAATGATGTCACATAACTTAGCACCAATGACTGTCAATACCAACAGGGCACAGATTGATGTCCTCGTCCCATTAATTCTGCTTTAGTTTCATTACCATGTCAATGTCTGCTAGGTAGAGATATCACTGTCTGTTTATATTTTGGTGTTAGTTTGTTGCATAGACATGGTTTGTAGCAAATGCCCAGTGCTGAAACGACGCCTATTAGCTTAGTCAGTTCACCTGACTTTTCAAATAAGGATATAAACACAGTCGGGAACTTGGCTGTATCTTTGGCTTGCGTGAAGCCGACTTCGCGCTGGGGTCTGGAACGGGGTCAAGACAATCTTTGCTTTCCTTGCGTACAAAACAGTCATTGTGAAACTGGCTTCAGCTTGATAATTGGCTGCGCAGTTTGTACCACACTTATCCGCACTTATACCAAGGGTGCTTATAAATGGAGAAGTCAAAAATCAGGAGGTGGGCATTAACTGGAATGTGAGTGTTTGATAAAAATTTTGAGAAGCCAGTAGTAAGCATTTACCCAAATATACTGTCCACGAAAATGTTCAGGGATCTAGAATTATCTCGGACTCGTGTGTTAAAATAAATTGTACTTGGATGATACCCATGTTTTCCAACCTGAACCAGGCGAGGTGTCACTGAAACTCTTTGACTGTTTATCAGTGAACGGTACGCAAAAATGCCTTGATTGTGTATATATGTTTTAGAGTCTAAAATTTGTGCGAGATGGACATTCACAAAAACCCAGGCACTTTCAAGGAAGTCTTGATTGCTGAGGATAGGCATTACGCGAAACATGGGGTTTTTTGGTAAAAGCGAATATTTAGAAATTGTGCAGTTCAGCATTAAAACAAACATGGACGTTAATAGTAAATATGAAACAAGTAATTAAACAAACAACACATGTAATTTCTTCAGTAATTTCTCATAATTGTTCAAATTTTATTATTTGCATTCCAAAATGTGTCTTCTTGCATTGTTCAGTACTACCATCATTGACTGAGAATGTTCTCAAGTATGCTTTATTTCTGTTACGAAATTTAAGAAAACAGTAATGTCAGATTTTGGTCCATGTACATTTGGCCAAAGGCTGGTTCCGGTTCTGCTTTAGTGTCTTATAATACACAGGCTATATATGTAAATGTTTGTCCTTGACCCCTATTGGTCGCGTAGACTTTTAAATTCTTTGCAAGATGCTCTCTACATTATAAATCAATGTTCACGCTCCTCAGTCATGTATATCCCTTCAGCCCAATGTCCTTACTCAAGTCAAAGCCTGTGTTTGATTACAAATAAGACATCAGAGGCACCTGCTCAGTGCAACCGCCGCCCCCGCTTTGCCTGCAGCACTAAAAAAGCAACTGCTCAATGAATAACATAGGTCGTTTTGATACATCATCTATGGTCTCGACCTTCATAGCTATCTTCATAGTCTCTGTGTACACACTCCAATTTTTAATAGAGAACTTCGTAGAGATATAGCGAACCTGGTTTTCCATTTTCAAAAGCAGAGAAATACGTTTTAACAAACATGAAAGTCTGGATTCTTTCCATTTTGCAAATTATTAACTACACACCATTTTTCTATTTAAAAGTGATAATTACAGTAACTTAAAATGAGCTGGGAATTACGATTCTTTTTCTGTCAAATAATGCCGCAGTACTGTGTTACCGATAACTTGCTGCATGTCATGTTTTATTCAGGTTTCTCAGAGCCACAAAACGATTGTCAGTCTATGGCCATCTATCTCGAATTTAACGAATTATATCCTAAATTTTTATAACCAAAAACCAAAAATATTAAAATTACGGTATCAGGTTCTGAAACATGTGTCCTATAATTCAGTGAAGGAAGTCAGATTCCGTGAATTCCGTCCATCCATTTTCCCTTATGGTGGAAAACCAGGGTCTCATAGAACTGTCACGCGTGCGCGCGTGTGTGTGTGTGAGAACTGTCGCGCGTGTGTGTTGTGTGTGTGTGTGTGTGTGTGCATGCGTGTGTGTAATTTACAATAGTGTGTTGACAGGTGTTTCGACACAAATTTTTAAACCAAAAGTAGTGTGCTCTTTGTCGTTTGAGGTTTTGTTCCCATTATCGATTGCAAACCAATCACTGCATGTTGTTTATGACATCAGACCCATGTGAAGTGTCGTGAATTGCCAGGCAAGAGGTTTTTGACAGTTCTACTTATAGATCCTGGATTTCACCATCCTCACAGTACATCAATATACTAAAATGTTTATGACAATCCAAGTGTAAACAGTTGTTACCTAACACCTGAAAAATTGGAATGTGTAATCAGGACTTCAGGGCATAATTCATTCAGGACTTGCAGCATTCTGTCAGATCATTATCTCAGGTGTGTGGGTTGGCAAGTGCCACACATGCTTATTTAGACTGGGACAAAATTATCTGCATGGTGTTTTGGACTGCTGACTGGGGAGTAGGAATCTTGTGTTGGTTGGCTGACTTCCACTAATTATTTTTGTCCCTGTGTGCTCCTTCTTAAGCATACTTTTCAGTTAAAACATTGTAAAAGGAATTTGGCAATAAAAATCTAGCTTAAACTTTCAACGAAATGGTGCTCTGTCGACTAGTCACGTGTTTTTAAATTACCAGAACTAAATGGGTAATTTTCAAAATAATTTTTGAATTATGGGTGGTGCACCAAAATTGGCCTCCTAACCTAATGAACAACATTAGAGGAATGAATTTATAAAACATTTATATTCTTTTGTTGTTCTTGGAGTAGTGAAACTCTCTGTGATCTAATTGGGTGAAATCAGTGTCTTTAATGTTGCTTTTCCATTAGAAGCGAAACTTCGCTTTTACCGAAGTTTCGGTGAGAGGGAAAGGTTAACGCTTTGTAGTTAATCTGCAAGTGAAACTTTGCTTAAAATAGTAGGTTTTAAAAGTGAAGCTTCAGTAGTCACCGAAGCTTTGGTGTAGTGGGCCTACTAAAAGTGAAGCTTCGTCGAAGTTATCGATTGAGGTCACGGCAACGATATACAATCACGCGAGACTCGCAAAATGTGTTCTTTCTTATTGTGGTGTAGCCCATGTGCTCTCAATAGACAGACATAAATAAATAAAAAAAACATGTCTGATAAAGAATGACACTAATCATTTTCATAAACACTCGTAAATGGCAGGCGAACAATTTTCAGTTAGCCTCGAACCCACTACTCAGTATCCGTTTGAGAGTACGAATGAACTGTGCCGTCTGTTAATTGTCATAGCGATAACTTCGATATCGCTGTGTAGTCAGAAAAGTAAGCGAAGTTTCGGAGAAGCTTCAGAAAACCGAAGTTTTCCTAATGGTAGAGCCACCTATTGTGACTGGGTGAAATGATGGGATTGTGGTCTGAATGTGTGGGGCATAGACATCAATTTAAGATGTGTATGGTGTCATGGGCTTTTGGAAGACAGTCCTCAGCACTGATATGGGGTCATCCTTGTTATAGTATTTATTCTAAATGTACATTAGGTGTAGATAGTGACAATAAACTATCCCCCCTTGTAAAGTTAGACAAGCTGACATATCTCATGCCTTCTATTGCCTTTGAGCCAAACTTATCTTGAAGGGTATGTAGTCTGGGTCAAAAGTGTGTTATATCTTACTCATACTCACTGCTGTAGAAAGGTAGTGAAATTATGGTGAAAACGTGGTCAAAGGAACAACGTGAACTGTTGCATTTTGATTGTTTGTAAATGCTTGCCAGGTCTTGTAAACCAGTTAGGGATAGTTACCTGGAATTGTTTAAAATCAGTGCATGCCTGAAAGTTCATTTCTTGCAAACACATCCCATGGTATGGTCTATACAATCGGTGTTCTTGTGAGGGAGTTCTTAATTTATGGATGTAGAATTGAGGTGTTCAGACTTTAAAAACATGTCTGTTACTTACTCGTTAGTGTGTCAGAGTTTGGTAGTGAAGGGGGGGCATGTAGTGAGGGG